>JAVJIF010022193.1:0-86302 GCA_038442645.1 Agave tequilana
CATTTTATTGCAGTATTATTATGTCATGTTGTTGAATGTTTAAGCTTTAAATTTTATTAAGCTAAAGTTATCCAAAGATTATAGGAAAATACAGTTAAAGAACAACAATATATCCCACAAAACAATAAAATAAGAAAAATCAAGAAACGGTGAAAAACCTTCTGTTCCCCCAAATCGCATATTAAGAGCGAATCGAGATGAAGCAACAATACAATGAAATCGCATGATAGTATTTACTAAAATCAAGTTCTATGGGTTCAGACCCAAAAAAGAACAGTTAGATTCTCAATTCTCAATAAACGCAATATGAATCAATTAAACCCTAGAATCAGAATCTAATTGTAATTTCAACAGATCTGTGAAGATTCAAAAGAAATCGCAGACAAAGAAGAGGGCCTGGCCTGGATCTTGGACTTGACGTTGTCGATGGTGTCGCTGCTCTCGACCTCGAGAGTGATCGTCTTTCCCGTTAGGGTTTTCACAAATATCTGCATCTTCTCTCTCTTCTAGTTTCTCTCTCTCTGAAAACTCAGCTTACAGACGCCGCGAGTCCTACAGCGAGGGCCGCTATTTATAGAGAGAATTTTGAGCTCTATTCCGACTACGAAAAGAACATGTACCGTGCATCGCACGGGCATGAGATGGAGTCAACTTCGTTTTCGGGTCCAATTTCAATTTTTTAGCTGGACACAGCTGGACCCGAGCAAAGTTTTTCGTTACATCATAACTTTCAGGAAAAAAACTGAATTAAAAAATAGGATCCGACCCATTAATCTCCAAACCACATACAATAAAGAAAATTGGACTCAGATCCCTTTTTTTCTCTCGAGAAGTTATATTCTTCTTATCTGTAGCATAGGAACCCCACCTCACAAAAAAAAAAAAAAAAAAAAAAATCTATTTGTTGGAGTTCAACTTATTCATATAATAAAATTACCAGATTTCTAACTTTTTTATAATATGTTTTCTTTAGACTTGTATTATTATCTAGTTCAAAATATTTTCTACCTGATCGCAATTAGATCTCATATTTTAGATAATTATCTATTCTATGGTTTATAACTGGCTCCATTTAGTTCTAAAGGAATAAACTTGCAGTCATCTCGACTGTCCAAAGTAATTTGCTCATGCAATTTCCTGTGATGTGCCACCTTTATGACTATAAATCACTTACATTAGCATCAGCTGAACTGAAAATTGCAATACAACTGAACTATACTACTGTTCTTGGTTCTTGAAGTGTGCACCATGCATTGCTAATAGATAAATATCACTCGCTTCACTTTCTTTGGACCACCAGCCTTCTTGTCCTTAATACCTCTGTGGCTTTTGATCATGCCAAACACAATATTTCCTTAGTTTCCAGAATCTCACAGTATGTAAACCAACACTGCTCAAATCACCCTTGTCTGAATTTATGTTCACAATTGAGGATTAATCAAAATCATTCCCAACTCTCTTTTCATTGTTCCACTCTTCTGTGCACATCCATAATAAACAGCTTACATAGAGGCTGAAGCAGCCGGGGCGACCAAGCGCCCTTCATAAATTTGACAAGGTATGAGGATTCAGGGGAAAAGTTTAGTGCACCGCACAAAGATAAATAAGAACAAATTTTGGTAATTTTTATTCATTACATCCCAACAGATGATGGGCTCTAAATCAATGTGAGAAGTATTTGTATAAGTTGTATAGCCAAGATCACTGCAAGAATAGCTGTTGTCAGCTATCATCCAAAATTCATCACACATTGAACCCCTCAGCGCGCAGGCATTGTCTGTGGGCTTCAATCAGTTTACTACATTTCTCCTCACCATGCTGCACGATGCATTCATCTCTGAGCTTCTTTGTGTCAGGACAGGCACAACAAATTTTCTTCTTAGGCTTTCTTTCAGCTTCTGGCCCTGTTGTAGCCAAGCCTTGAGGGTTGGCTGGGGATTCTGGTGCTGTCTCCTTCGGCGACGCTGCAACCTGTGTGTTACCCATTTTAGCAGAAGAACCAAGAGAAATCTGCATGCATGAAATTTGGTAGTTTACAATTAGATGTCTCTAGCCATATAGCATATTTAAAATTCTATTTTTGTTTAAATCCTATCAGGAAAAATTGTGTACATAGAGTGATCATAAGTCCGCAATTCAGGAATCATTTGCCAATTGGAAAAGAAAATGAAATTTGGGGGATTTGATGAGGGGAAATATGGCAGAAGTTTGGAAAGCATATGGAAAAATACTTTACAACAGAAAACAAATATAAATAGATAAATACTAGTCTCTATACTTCGTAAATAAGCAAGCATAAAAGAGGCACGAATAACCAACAATTTTAATCAAATACCTGAGTTGGTATGAACATTCTCTGAATTCTTAATAACGAGATGAGTATTATGACCACAACCCATGTAGCAAAAAAGAAAAAAATGCTTCTCTATACAAGAACAGTACAGTTGGCACCCTCTGCATACTTTCCGTTTTTTTCTAGATGGTGAAGGCCCACATATATTTCTTGTGTGTAGAGAACATGTAGAATGTAAACATGCATGAAAAGTATTGCTCTAGCAGATGATCTCGATTTCCCTTCTTCAAGGAACTAGCCAATTTATTTATAAAGCTAGTGTTGTTATATGCATCCATAGACTTAATGGATAAAGCATTTCTTTACTCAGAAAAGCAAAAAAAAAAAAGTTTAAATTATTGCATCTTCAAAAAGGCAGAGGATACAAAATACTAAATATTATAGCAGATGAAAATGAAATGCACCACATGAAGCTGAGAGAAAATTATACATAACAATTATTTACTCATCCATGATTTGCTTCGTCCATAATCATCTTTAGTTTGTGAAACTTTTTAATTTTTTGATTTTTATTTTTTTTTACCACGATGATAGCCAGTAGCCAAATAGATTTGCATATCCGACAACAGGGGCACCTGATAAATTTAACGTAAGTGTTCAACATAAGACAAACTTCTCAAACCATTACCATGATTTCCCAAGAGAGAATCTTATTTAGCACCAGGCAATAAAAAAAGATGTGGAGCACAACATGAAAGGAATGCTGGGATTGGGGTTAAAGCATCCAGTTACAAATGGCAAACATGTCCATTGGCATAAAATCAGTACCACATATATAGGTGTTTAATCACACATCATATGGCATTCAATTTACCGTGCATGGCAAGTGTCATGCAACACAGTGGTAAAAGCTTTTTGCAGTGGGAAAGAGGTCTCGGGTTCAAATCCCGCTTGCACCAGGCTACGGCCTATATTCTCAAAAAAATTACCAAGCATGGTTAACTTGATGGCTGAGGACTAAACTAGATGTGATTTCAAGTCTCAAGAAATAAATAATGGTATCATGGATTAACGTCTCTGAAATGAGCAATTTTAAGCAAAGGAGGTACAAATATCTACAATTCAACAAATTCAAAATCAAATCTAAGATTGGTAACAAGTAAACTTGTTTTGAGGCTATGTATCCCCCTGCCCACTACCAAGAACATATTCCCTAACTTCTCCAGATAGGTACATAAAAAGTATGTATCTGGAGATGTTGAAGAGGACTTGCAAGAACTAAGAGAAAGGTGGTATTGATGGAATTCTCCTAATTTTATCCACTGAAACCTTTGTGAAGAAACAGAGCTAGATGCACTTTGCACATGTAATGAAAAAGCGTGAAGCTATAATTTCATGGAGACTTGTTATCTCTCCGTTAACACGTAATACTTCAACTTTTACAATGTTGGCGAACCCTGGCATCAATCATAACTGGCTGTCGGTGTGATTTTTTGTCTATCATGGAGCAAGTTATAATAGATTTTGTGTATCAGGAAGGAAGCAATGAAGCTGGCTGCCACGGACAAGATATGATATTCATATTCCTAAATAATTTTGTAGTTGGAAGGACAGTTAACCTAAAATTTTCTCTATTTACAATTTGATCAATTCTTATTACTTTTGAAATTTAGGCTGCATAAAGCTATTATTCCAACAATCAAGAATACCCTTATTTAGTATCTTTTAACATGGACTACCACCCTTTTGGAAAGTAATCTCTCTAATTCATGGACATAGACAAGACTGACATATTCGATCATGGACACAAGAATAACAGTTACAAAACATGATAATTTCTCCAGAATTCAGGCATTGGGCACAGAGTTAGAAACATATTTTTAACAAATATCAAACACAGACACATTATGAGAGTATCACACATGCCAATTCAGCAAACTCCAAGCACTGGACACGGCTTAATTTGCTCATGAATATGGACATATTTCAACATTTCTTTGTATACATTTTGAATATGTATTCGTATCGAAGAACCTCAAATAATAAACACCAAAACAAATAATATATAATAAGTTTTGCCAACAAGATGCCTAACCCACTTCATCTTACATGTGCTGCTCAAGTGCAGAGGTGGCAGATTTATTTATTTATTTATTTCAGTGTGCAAACAAGTATTTGAAAGGATGCCTCGTACAAGGATGGACACAACCATTTAGTAGCTCCTACATATCGTGGTTACATATGTGATACATCTCAATTGCAAAATGAGTCTTTGTTGTCATGATGACCAAAATATTTTGTTTTGTCATGATATCTTAGCCTTGATAAATATTCGCTAAATTAAGTTGAGCAATTATCTTCAAATCTTCCACATGGCAACTAAGGGTGCTCATAGAGATAGCAAGCACTTCAGAAGGCTCTTTGAGTCCAAATATTCAGGGCCTACAATTTTAATCAGTGTGAGAAACACAATACTAATAGATCAAATCAAGAAGAGTTGACAAAAGGTTAAAATTTGCAAATGCACAGATGCTTCAAATGAACATACTGGAAAAGTTCCTGGAAGAAAATCTAAAACTACAAACACAGTTCTATACAGCATAGCAGTAAACCTGATTTATTCAAAAGGAAATACTGAAACATTTACAAACTAGATTGGAATTCATCCAGACTTTGTTGCAACTACTTATATAGAAAATCTAATTATTATATTTTTCCCTTACTAGACTCTTCTTATTTTAATGGAATTTTGAAGAGTTGTTCCTTTGTTGCATGAGCCTAAAATGGATAACCAATAACACAAAAAGTTCCCTTGTGTCCCAAGTCCCAACCAAAGTCTGGGAACTCGATTTCAATTTTGATTTCAAAGCAACGGTTTGAGGTCTCGTTCTTTGAGTTCAGGCTGGAATCCTGGTTTCTGGATTGCTTTTATTCTTCAGTAAAAGAGAAAAACTGTATGTCAGTTTAGAGCATGAAATGCTAAAATCAAGGTCATGCTTGGTTGATAACAGAAAAAGAAAGATGAAAGGAAAATCAAAACAAAGGAAAATGGAAAAGAAATTGTTGGTCTGGATTGACTTTTGAGAACCTCAAACAAAAATCAAAATGGAAACTTCAGAGAAGTCACCAATCTGATGTTGCACAGAAATGATTTTTGAGAACAACATGCAAATATTTAAAATGATCCAAATATTTAAAATGATCCACGTGGGTCAATTGAGAACTAAGTAACCTAGAGTGGTTCTCTGCCCCTTTATAATATTTTTCTCAATTTTAATACATTGGAGGAGAAAAAACTGGAAAGAAAAATATCTTTGTTATTTTCATTCAATTTCTCCTCTTCCCTTTGTCACTTTGGATAATAACTATATGACAACTGTCCTCATGATTTCCTTTTTGTTTCCCTCAGATTCTTTTAAAACAACCTTGCCTACAATTTCTCCACTCTTCATTTTTCGCTAAATTTTAGCATGTACTATAAGCACCAGTTTAATTTGGGTAATATGCATAATGTAATTTACTAAAGATATGACATTCTCTTCCTTATTTATGAGATACTCAAGGTTACATCAGGTGACCTTCTTGAATAAAAAGAATTCAAATACAAAAATCTAATTCATGTGGGGGTTCATATGAAATTGAAATTGATCAGGGAGTATTACTCTATTTATACTTCTCTATACATGAGATATTTAACATAGATTTGATACTCCAACCAACAATCCAGACCATATCCAACTAGGAATCCATCAAAGCACTATATCCAACCTGTAGTACTCCCATCACAATACATGAGCCTACATAATTCTAAACCCTCAACTAACGGGGGGAAAAAACTCGACAATGGCAACAGCAACACAGTAGAGAGGGAAAGCAATACAACACAAGCTGGTGGAAGCAACCAAGGTTGACGAAACCCAAGCATTGAATCTTGATATCCTTGCTGGATTGCCTAGGCATTCAGGCATCAACCAGGCACTTGAAGCAAAACAGTACTGGAGTAAACGTGGTCTTCAGTTTGAAATAAATTGAATGATAATGTGCATTCCATTACAGTAAAGAGATAACCACAAACCCGCGCCTCCACAACTAGAGCGTGTATCAAGAGAACCATCAAAATCTGCTTTGAAACATCCCAGTCGTGGGGCTAGAATTATCGTGAAATGTTTGACTACTTGATGATAACAATTACCCATGCTATCTGATGTAGAATATGAATCTTGCGTGCCACTTCTATCACCGCATCGGCCACTGGAAGAGTGCTTGTCCGGTGGGATTGCTCTGCTTTAGCTGCAAACAACAGGGCCACGGTGCCACGGATTGCTCGTGCAGGGCAGGGGCGAGTGTGTTGCTGGTTGGTTGCAGGAGAAAGTTTGTGGAGGAGGTTAGGAGAGAAAATCTAGTGGTGTTGTGCGGAGGTGGGGATCGTACTCATGACCGGAGAGAGGACATGGAGATTCGGGTTTGTCTCTCCAAGGTCATGGCTATGGGCATATGCTATTGGTGGTCGAGGATCTTGAGGGGCTTGCAGCGGGAGAGAGGTCTTATTCCTTCGCGGAGGCAATTCGGCAGAAGCCGTTGGGGGAATCCACGAGCAGCTCGATTGCGAGCGTCGTTAGCCAAGAATCGAGGGAGTCGATCAACTCTTTCGAATTCCCTATCATCTTTTCTTCTCCCAGGTCGGTGGGAGAGCGATGGGGGTGACCGGTAGTGTGGTTCCTCTACTGTCAACTCGTCGGAGACTTCTACGCCTCTCAAGGTATCCTCTGTTTCGCTGCAGAGTCAGGATAAGAGCAGAGAGCATGGGCGGTGGAATGGCCATGAGCCGACGAGGCTTGCAATGGAGCAGTGGCTCTACTATCCTGCTCTTCGTCAGAGATGGAGACTCGCATCGATAGTGCCTCTGGTGAGAACAGGTCGCCGACCGTGAAGAGTTCGTCGAAGATCAGGAGAACTGTGGGACTCGGAGAGAATACAAAAGTGTATGCCGAAAGACATCTTCTCGGCAGAGCAGGCGAGGGAGACGACGATAAAGGCCGTTACTCGTTCGGTGGGCTTGGGCGGTTCAATGTCAGAAAGGACGTTGTGTTAGTCGAGGATCGCGATGGCCATCAATGTCGAGTCAGTGATGTTGCCAAAGTGAAATTTTGAATTCGAAATCAAATTCAAATTCAAATTTGGTAATAGTTGCAGCCATAGCAGGTTCGGGTAAGGGAGTTGGGGACCATGCTCCATATCGATCAATCGTGTTGGGCTGACCAAAAAAGGTATGGGTCGGTCAGTTGATAGGCTCAACTTGAATGGAAAGATCAAGGACTTTGGGCAAGTGATTAAACAGGGTTTTATTAAATAAGCCCACTATCAATGGTAAGAGTATTATTTTTATGTAGGAAATCTGTAAGTAGACCTGCAAGGTCGTCTGCGAGTGAGGAATTTTCTGGTGGTTACACCGTCGAGACTGGTGTAGGATCCGATCCTAGAGTGGATAGGCCTACCGTTGGGCAGGCTGCCGACTCGAACATCGAGTGGACCTCAGCGTGGTGGGTTGGGGAATTATGGACTGGAGGGGCTTCTTGATGAGTGGCTAAAGGGAGCAGATGGGCCACTTCATGAAGAGTTGATCAGAGGCTATAATGCCCTTGATGTGGGGAAGCAGGAAGAGTTTAGATCGTGTGTGTGCAACGAGTTGCGCAGTAGAGGTTTTTCGCCACAACAGGGGTAGCGTAATGCTAGGAGGGAGGAGTCGATGATGAGTGAGAGTCTAAATGGAGTGAGCATGGCGGAGAGCATCTGCGAGGAGTGCAGAGGAGTAGAACATTACTGAGGAATTCGACGGTTCGAACTGGTCAGAACCCAACAATGCAGCGTAGGTCGTGTAGGCACTTGAACACATGTCGGCAATGTCGTAAAGATGTCTAAAAGTATGGTGGCCCACTATTGAAGATTATATTTTGAAAGGATGATTTTTATACAGCTTTGTATCCTTCAATTTTTTTGGGGTTGTTTTGTTAAAAGCTTATTAATGAAGCGCAGGGGGGCTTTTTGACCTCACAGTCTTTTTCTCAAAAAAAAAAAAAAAAAACCAGGTGCTTGAACCATAAACTATACTTATATACAAATTATTCAATGAACATGTAAGTGTGATCGCAAGGAAATAAGAAGAGAAAAGATGAGAAAAATACGAGGAAGGACACATAATTTTTCTTAATCAATACAGAACATGTGAAACTCCTAATACAACCGAGCTATTAAATGGGTTAGATGGGTTAGGTAACCTGCTTATAGCAAGACAATATTCATAAGTCCCGGTTCACTTATTAATAGGTCAGATTCACTTTGATATCTTGGTCGTGTCCAGCATGTTGCTAAGCCCAATCATACCTGACACAACCCAAGCTATTGCCACCCCAAATCATTGTCACACAGATATAACCAAATCGTCAAGTGTTACATGTACAAGTACCATGATAATATTTCTATAAGCCAATAATTCTATAAATTGACAATGGGAATATGATAGTATTGAGCGATAGTCCTTTAAAAGCATGTCATTTAGAAGCCTAGAATAGTGGTTCCTCCTAATTGAGTACCTTATACTAATAGCATGTGGTAAACTTCCACGCACAACAAAATTCTTTTTCTAATTTCTTTTTCAAACCACAGGTCTTCAGTTCAATAAAGCAATCAACATTTCCCAGAAGCGGAAGGCTGATTATGCTTATGGATGCCAAGGTTCAAACAAAATCTATAGTAATAGCCACCTCGATTTCAAATGATTCTAGTTGGAATCAGGAGGTTAAGTATGTTTATGCATGCCACGATCCAAGAAAAATTTACAGTTAGTACTTAGTGAAAGCCACTTCTCATGACCGTGCAAGATATCTAAGGTTCAAATCCTATTCAGACCCTTATTTTTCACAGAAGGAAATAAAAGAATAATTTTAAGATCTAGGAAAATCTTCTCCTAAAAAGGGGTAGTTTTGGAAAACTTGATTCAAATTGCTTAAATCACATACTCTTGAAAATTTGGAAAAAATTTCTAAGATTCTAAATATCAAACTCGATGGAGCCCACTGACAAAGACTGTGATTATAACACATTTAAAACTAAAAACATTGAATAATTAAGTAACGAGATTTTTGGACACTGCTTAAAAAAATGACTTATGGGTTCTTTGGTACCAAAATAAAAGATGTCATTCCCCCATTTCGCCCATTTTCCCTCACACGTTCCTGCCTGTCTAACCGAAATTCTAATTACAAACCTCTATTCATTTCATCCTCTCTCTCTATTCTAACTCTTCTCGAAACTCTCAATAGAAATTCTAAATCAATCCATAATCTCACCAAACAATCAAATCTGTTTCAGTAATAAGCACTAATCTACTCAAATTGCTAAACACTAAATCACCCAATTACAGAATCAAAATTAACCAAGACAAATAATTTAGGCAGTACCATAATTTAACCAATCGATGAAAATTGAGAACACAACAAAACAAATATAAACCCTAAAATTCAGAGAGGGGGAGAAAGTAGGCGAGAGGGAACCATACCTTCCCGTTGCGGGCCAAACTTTTGCTCCTCCTTTTTTTTCTCTGGAAATTTCTTCGCTTCTCCCACCGATTTAAATGCACCAAAGTCACGCCGAATCACTTATTGGGCTCGGATCGCATACGATCATTTATACCCGACCCGCAAAACCCAACCCATTAACGCACGCGTACTGGGCGGTGACCGCACCGCAAACTCCTGCTGCTAAATTTCCGATTCGATCCGGGGGAAGAAAAGTGTAAAAGGTCTGACGATGAGCGGAGCTGTGGCGGCTGTGGCGGTGAGCGTAGGGACGGTGCTCCCCTTCCCCTTCTACTGCCTCCTGTGGAATTATCCGCAGAGATGGGTGGATTTGTGCGGTAAAGGGGTGGACCCCAGCCACCGGATGGCACAGATCTCTCACGTGCTCAAGGTCGTCCAGTTCCTCTCTCTCTTCTCCGTCGCTAGCTTCTGCTGGCCCCCGTGGTATTCTTACCCCTTGTTTCTCTTCGGCCAGTTCCTCAACTTCAGGTGCTGTCATTTTCTACTCTATTTGTTGTGTTACATTTGTTTACTTTTATGTGCTTGCATTAAATTATAACCAATGTTTTCATATTATTTGAAAATTAATATTAAATAATAAGAGTTGGTGATGATTCACTCGTTTTAAAAGAAAAAAGAGTTGTTAATTAGACCATACATGTTTTGTGAATTGTAGTATGCTGAAAGATAGGATGAGAAATGAGTACACGAGTAAGAAGTCAGATGCGGCTTCAGTTTGGCCATAGAATGTGGGAGGATCTGTTTAGAATCTTGAGTTGGTTTTTGACATATGAAATGTTGAGAACCTTGAGATGGTTTGGGCTTTGGGCATATGCAATGAGACCACTGAGTACACTAGCTAGATGAGTGATTGGATCATAGATGGAGTGACAACTGGGGTCATAGACCTATGAGAACATGTATCACGACATAAAAAGTGGTATGGTAGTTGTTAATTTAACAAAAGAGATGCCATATTAAATTGGAATCGGCCGATTCCTCATTCCATGGGAGATGGCCATTAGAAAGAAAAATGGATAAAAGGGATTCATTTAGCCTACCCTGGAGATTTGGCATAAAGGGTTGGTCGTGTTTGTTATGATGTATCAAGCATAATCGCCAACATACAACCACCAGCAGAATATACTAAGAAGTCATCGTGATTGTTATGTCATGTGATTGTTATGTCGTGATTTAACTGTTAAGTGGTTCAAATTCTCCCACCTTAAAGTTGACAGTCCATATTCATGCCAGTCCTCAACCCATTTTCTCATGAAGTGGCTTGAACTCCTTCCTAGTCATGATCTTTTAGCAGGATCTAATCCTATTTTTGTCCATAATGTCCAATGATGCCATGTTGATGCAACTTTAGCCTAAGAAATAGGATTATGTTTTTGAACTCAGTAGAGTTACCGACTATGAGTTGAGTTAGATACTCTTCAGAACCTCTTTGCCTTTCTTTTTAGAGTAAATCAGAAATCAGTGTGTGATTAGAGATAGGATCTCAGTGTGTGGCATCATTTCAACCCCCCCCCCCCCCCACACACACACACACACACAAAAACTCAAAAAACAAAATGTAGGCTAGTGTTTCTCTGGTTCTTTAGATATTATGTTTCTGCTTGGATGAACGTCCGGCTAGCAGCACAGGCCGTGTAATCCCTCCTATCCCAGTTCCATTTCCAGCATTTAATATTCTTTTGGACGTGATTCTCTTTTGGATCTTTTTGGAGAACCTGTTGAGATTTGATGACTCGAATCCACTTGTGTGATTAAAGAGGAATATAACAAGAGAAAAAAGATGGTTTAGTCCCACATGAATTAAAAAAAAGATTGTAAAGTGTTCAAATATGATTAGACCCTAGACATCAATAGAGGTCCCTTTGGGTCACATGGATTCTAAGCATATTTAACACTACCATCTAATTAGTGTGGCCTATTGTCATAACAAACCGGTATCAAAGCTAAAGGCGGATTGGATCTTATTTGTGAATGCATAGTGCTATAAGAGTTTGATGATGATAATTGTTATTTCGGTAAAAGGTTAGATGAGATAACCAAGATGGATCTCATATATTATATTATTATATTGTGGCTTTTACATAAAACACCCCCACAATCTCAATGTTCTCTAACACTCCCCCTCAAGCTGGAGTATATGCATCATACATACCCATTTTGTCATAAATAAATCTAACTCGTGAACATCCAAGACGTTTTGTCAAAAGATTTGCTAGTTGATTAGCAGAGGAAACATATCGAGTCACAATAATGTGCTTGGTGCGCTCGTGATAGACATGATTTTCTGCAATGTGAATTGTTGCTTGGTTATCACAATATAATCCCGGATACAGCTCACTCAGAAAATCTCGTACCAAACCAGCTCGCAAGTGGCATTGGCCATAGCTCGATACTTAGACTCAGTGCTAGATCTTGAAACCGCATCTTATTTTTTTCAAGACATAAGATTTGCTCCAACAAACACACAGTAACCAGTAGTGGATCTCCTATCTGTCGATGATCCTTCCCAATCTATATTTGTCCATGACCACAGTTCAAATAACAGTCCTTTGCCTAGGGCACGCTTTAGATACTGAAGCACCCGAATGACTGGTCTGTGGAGCAGCTAAGAACTGGTTCACCATACTAAAAGTGTATGCAAAATCTGGTCTGGTTACTGTAAGGTAGTTTAGTTTACCACAACTCTCCTATATTTTCTTTGGTTATTTAACATGTCTCCCTGATCTGGTAGCAATTTGGAGTTTGGATTCGTTGGGAAATCCATTGGTCTACATCCTAACATGTCTGCTTCAGAAAGCATGTCTAATATGTACTTTCGCTAAGAAAAAATCCCTTTTCTGGATCTTGCCACTTTAATACTCAAGAAATATTTCAATGGTCCTAGTTCCTTTGTTTGAAATTTCGTCTGTAAATACAATTTTGGTTCACTAATTCCCCGAGTATCATTACCTATAAACATTATATCATCCACATAAACAACCAACAAATTCCATTTTCTCTCATGGTAGCGAAAAAAGACAGAATGATCATTTAGGGAATGAAGGAGTCAACTTCTGCACAACGGAGGTAAATCTCTCAGACCATACTCTAGGAGATTGTTTCAACTTATATAATGATTTCCTCAACTGACAAACTTTCTCAGACTCTCCCTGAGTAATAAACTAGATAGTTCTCCATGTAAACCTCTTCCTCAAGAACACCATAGAGGAAACTATTCTTGATATCAAGCTGATGTAGGGGCCAATGATGAGTAGCAACAAGAGAGATAAGAAGATGCATATAAGTTATTTTGGCAACAAGGGAAAATATCTTGATAATCAACTCTGTACATCTGAGAATACCTTTTAGTTACTAATCGAGTCTTCAAGCGAACAAGAGAGCCATCTGGATTGAGTTTCACTGCATAAACCCAGTGACAACCAACTGCTTTCTTCTCTCTCATTTGAAAGAGGCATCAAATCCAAATTTTCATTATGCTCTAAAGTTGTCATTTCTTTTTTCATAACCTCGTGCCAACCTAGATGTGACAGGGCTTTTGATAAAGATTTGAGAATAGGGTGAGAATTAACCGAGCAGACAAAAGCATGAAAAAATGAAAATAAATGATCGTAATTATGAAAATTGTACAAAAGATGTAAAGTAGACCCAGCCACGGTTCGGTTCGAACCGGAATCGTGGCCAACGGAACCAGACCTGGACCGGGCTGATTCTGTTGTTCCGAACCAAACCAAAAACAGTGCCCTAGCAGTCCGGCTCCAATTTAATGTTTTCAAAACTGGATTTAATTTTTTTTGTAGGCCTAAAGCCCCAAGCTTGCATCCGGTGTGGCAGGCGGTGTGGGCTTTGGCCCAGAGGCCCAAGTTTTTTAATGTGTGAGGCGGAGGCCCGTTCACCACGCAGCCGGCCTCCAACTGTCCATTTTTGGACCGTTGGGCCTGCCAGCGTAAGTAATTCTCACCATCCATGGACAATTTCTTATTCGTGACCGTTGAGACTCATCTGAAAAGATATTATGCAATAAACGGTAATCTCCGATAATGAGTTCACAACTGAACTCCCAATCACATGTGATCGTGCAGTGGCAAACTTAGACGACAGGCTCCCCAAGAACATAAGGGCACCCAGCTGCTCTCATTGGGTCTGCATTTTTCTCGCATCTGTAGATATAAGAAACAATGTCCTTAGCTCCTCGAACTCTGTCTTGAAGTCAGCATAATGTCGTGAAAGGGGCTTACTCCCCATTTTGCCTCGAATCAGCTCTTGTATCTCATCATATGCTCTGTTCATGTTATTCGATTATGAATACAACTCCTCTAAGTACTCCCACATTTCCTTCCCAGTTGATGTGTGTTACACATATGTGTCTTCACCTCTAAGCTATTCAAAATCTAAGAGAATAGTTGTGCATCATTTCACTCTCTCATTTGTCATCTGCTCCAAAGGATCCTCTTCTTACCCGATCCTTTCATTTGCATCTCTGCAATTCTGCCGCTGTAAGTAATTCTCACCATCCATGGACAATTTGTTATCCGTGATTTTCTCAGATACAAATTCCTGAACTATAGGTTTTACACTAGTCTTCGATTCATCTTTCATTATAGATTATCACAAATGGGTCCTCCTTACACACCCAAATACAAAAAAAAAGATGCATCCAACAAACACCAAATGATCCTCCCTTGGGATCAACAATCCTCCCACGTGATCTAACTACATACACAAAGCATCCATAAAGCAAACACCAAATACACCCAAACAACTACTACGAACACCCAACAAACACCAAATAACCACGGATTTTGTTTTTTTTAGGAAATAAAGTCTCAGGAAGAAAAAGAAAGGAAGAAAAGGAAGTCATCGAAGAGGAGAGATGAAGTTGTGGCCGGATATGAAGTCAGAAGGCGTGGTCGAAGTCTTCTCCAAAGTTGAGGTCGGAGGCGGAGTCGGTGTCGGGGTCAGAATCCAACGTCAGAGACAAGGATGGTGTCGCGTTGCGAGATCGATTTACGAGGTCGAGTTCGTGGTCATCTTGCGAAGTCGAGGTCGGATTGGGAGGTTGGAGGCAAGATCGGCGTCAAATTGCGAGGTTGAGGTCGGTATTGTGGTCCCCTTGCAAAGTCGAGATCGGATTTGGAGGTTGAAAGCGAGTTTGAATGCGGGTTGCAAGCAGAAGGGCAAGTTCGTGGTCGACTTGCGAGGGCGAGGTCAGATGTGAGGTCGAAGGAGATTTGGGGATGGATCGGGGAAGAAGATAGATGATTAGTTAGGGTTAGGATTAAGGTTAATTAGCATATCATAGCTCTGATACCATGATAATTGTTATTTGGGTAAAATGTTAGATGAGTTTATCAAGATGGATCTTATCTATTATATTATTATAAGGTGACTTTTACATAGAGCATCCGCCTCAATCCTAATACTCTAACAGGTGAAAAAATATTGGAAAGCTCAAGGTGAAGATTTGATCGAGTTGAGGAACTGACAAGAGAATGGATGCTACAAGGGTGAAGATTCGAGTCAAGCTGAAATACTAGAGCATGTGAATTGGCTCGGGGTGAAGACGAACAAAAATTGAAGAGGGGAGTAGGCTCAGGGTGAAGTCGATGTGCTATACTGGAGCCGGATTTAGATTTAAGGTGGAGTTTGTAGTACATGTGGTTTAAGAATGGTTTGATCATGTTCGAATTAAGGTGGAGATTGTTGGGATTTGGTGACTCGAATCCACTTAAGTGATTAAAGAGGAATATAACAAGAGAGAAAAGGTGGTTTAGTTTTATATGGATTAAAAGAAAAGATAGTTAAGTGCTCAAATATGATTAGAGCCTAGATACCAATAGAGGTTTCCCCTTTTGGGTTATATGGATTCTAAAAATATTTAACACTATCATCTAATTAGTGGGCCTATTGTCATAACAGAACATTTGTTGTTTTATGATGCATGTAATTTTCTAATATATCTTGGACACAGTAGAGCATTCTGTTTGTGAGAAGACATGCAATCCTATTTCTTGAACACGGTTCAAAAACTCGGCCGAGTCGGAGACGAGTCGGCCGAGTCGTATCCGTCTCGGCCCGCTCCGAGACAAGTCCGAGACATGAGTCGATCGACTCAACTCAGAGGAGACCAACTCGGCCGAGAATCGGAGTTGACTCGATCGATTCGGCCGAATCGGTCGTGACTCAGCCGTGTCGACCGAGTCGACTCCGATTCTCGGCTGAGTCGGCTCGAAACGTATATTCACCCGTGACGAACGGGTATAAAGAAAAAAAGAAAAGAAAAAAACTTGCCTCTCTCTCGCTCAGATCTGGAGATCGTCGCCGCTGCCCGATCGTCGCTGCTCAAATCTGGACTCCGCAGCCGCCCGATCGCCGCCTGCCGCTCCTTCCAAGCCCTAGGTGATGTTTCTCCCTCTCTGTCTCTTTCTCTCCCCCTCCCTCTGTTACTCTCTCCCCCCTCACCCGTTTTTTTTTTCTCCCTTTCCATCTCCCTTCTCTCTCTGTCTCTTTCTCCTCCCCCTCCTCTCTCTTCCTGTTTCCGATCTCTCCCCCCTCCCCCCCCTCTGAGGTATAAGAAAAGCAGATGATGGTGGTGGTGGTAAAGATGTGAGGGTTTTATCCAGTTCTAGTAGTGATGATGGTGAAGATGGTGATGATAATGATGACAGTGATGGCGGCGGTGGTGATGACAATAATGAGGGCAACAATAGTACTGATGGAGGAACTTAATGTCTTGAATGTCATATGCCAATGTTGAATTTGAAATCATGCCAACTTTATGGTGTGACATATGTCCATGACTACAGACCACAACTTAAGAGATCTACGAGTACTAGTATCAGTTTATCTACTTACCGCAGAGATGATTATGATGATGATTTTGTGCCTCATCGCAATTCAATGTGAAAATAACTACATTAACATGTATTTATGAATGTAGTTTATACAATTTACTATATTGTGCATGTATTTTGATATGTTTCTACTGACTACGCGTGTATTTATGTTTTCGCTTTATATTTAGTGTGCTAGGTGATATATTTTGGACATGTGATACATGAATGTGGATGTCTACATTTTTTTAAGATTTATCGTGATTTTTTCAGAATATTTTGAGCTTTCTAGGTAGCGTTTTGCGCGTATCGCCCGAGATCGATCCGAGTTGCTGAGACCGATCCGTCTCAGTGCCCGCCGAGTCGGCGGCCGAGACCGCGACTGTGAACCATGATCTTGAATGAAGCGAGAAGAGCATGCTTTTGTACCCTTATTATATTTATAGCTAGTTCAGTCTATCCTTCTAGCTTTAGCCCTCCTTGTGCTTGGTAATTAATTTGTTGCCCTGATATGAAGAAACCACTTTTCAAAATGGTGCTAACTGAATAATCTGA
Organism: Agave tequilana; assembly: GCA_038442645.1. Taxonomy (NCBI): domain Eukaryota; kingdom Viridiplantae; phylum Streptophyta; class Magnoliopsida; order Asparagales; family Asparagaceae; genus Agave; species Agave tequilana. The sequence continues at coordinate 17,274 of JAVJIF010022193.1, forward strand.
AAACTTTTTATCCAACTCTCAACATGGTTCCATGCTTTCATGTTTCACCTATTGGAGCACATATTTTCTTATCTGAGCACACATCAAGAAGACTTAGAGTCTATTTATCTGTGGGAAATTAATTTGAGAAAACCAGCAGATTTCTCAAAAAAATATGTGGGACCTGCATTTTGTCAGAATTCCAGCCCATTTCAGCTTTCGGGGGCTATAATCCAGGAAAAGGCTAATGTCATGCTGACATCAACGAACTTTCATTGCATTCATGCAGACGGAAAGTAGAAGAAAATTAGAAAAAACAAAGCAACGGGACTCACATCCCCCTTTTTCTACTTTTCCCTTAAACAAACAGGCTCTTAGGGGTTTCTCAGTGCCTTGGTTATCTTGGACTAGGGGCAATTAAATCTGCTACAGTTCCTTGAAGTTTCAGCTAAGAGCCTGTTTGGGTGAAGTGAAAAGTAGAGAAGAGGCGAGATGTAGGACCCGTTTCTTTGTTTTCGTACTTTTCTTTCTGCTTTATGTTTGGATTAATGCAAGGAAAGCTCTTTGATGTCGACATGACATCAATCTTTTCCTGAATTTGATTTCAACCCAAAAAAGTGCTGAAATGGGCTGGAAATCTGACAAAATGCGGGTCCCACAGTTTTTAAAAAAAAAGAAATCTGATAGAGCCACGCTTCTCAAATTAATTTCCCACAGCCTAACAAGCTCTAAGCCTCTAAGTAGCAATTTTTTTGTTTGAACATGTATTGCAGGCGTGTTGTTGGTTGTCCGTCATTTCCACATATTCTACTTTTAGTCTTATCATGATCTTCATTGCTCTTTTAAGATTGTTCTGCAATGAATTTATTGACTATGGTACTGATCAATCCTTAAGGGAATGGCTCTCATTGAAGGGATAGGCCATAAATTTTCTTCTGCTATTGGTCACAAATCATCCTGTTGTCCATCTTCATACGGTCAAATGTAAGAGAGTTGAGAGGTTCCTGAACGCATGAGCTGCTGTCCTCTTCAGTTAGCTTTTGCTCTTTATAAGACTAGTTCCTTCAGAATTTCTGTTTGTTCCGATTGAGTATCCTTTGCTCGTCAGTCAATGCCCTTGTGCAGATTAATTATCTTCCCACTCAGTAGGATCTATCACCTCGTACTTAGCATGGGAAGAGCTAAGATGGTTATGGAGTGGGCTGCCAAAGAATGGGTGATTCGCATTGAGGTTAGAATAAGGACAATAGCGTGTGAAGCCTTAAATTGACTGGTGGTACAATACAAGGAGGTATGCGGACGAGACTTATGACATAAGTTCTTTATGATTGCTTGATGTTTCTTTACCATTAGCGACGAGTGATGTTGTGCAGCCTTAAATTCCTTCCACCACCAATCACCCTTCCTCTTGGATTCCATCATTATCTGATGGCCTAGGAATTGATAAAAGTTTAAATTTTAATTCATACTCATGCGCATAGCATCATTAGACAGGAAGACATTTTTTTTTCACCTTCTCGTAAGATGTCCAATTTCTAATTTTCTATTTGTGCAGGGTATGGAAGAGTGTTTGTTTTATCAGGGCTCTTTGAAATGAGTGCTAAAAAACATAGATTGTTGGTTCCAGTAGGGCCTTTATCTGATGTTTTATGAATCATCAGTTCATTGGTTAAGGAATTAGTGTGGTATATACACTTAATGACACTATCGGTTGCATGTGGGAGCAATTGGACCTAAAAGTGCAGTGTCTCTCCAGAAAGAAAGTGTGGTGCCTACTAAACATGGATGGAATAAACTAGCCCTCTTTTAAGAGATATGCACCTCCAATATAATAGATCCAGACATTTTGTTAAGTTCAAAATTCTTAATTGATTCCATTTCTCTTCATATTATTTCTGGTTTGAGTTACATGTATCACCTTAGTTGAGGACCCAGCTCAAAGTTAAGAGCAGTCATCTGGCATGACATGTCCCATGTGTATGAACTTGTGCATACTCTCCGTAACGTGATATGTCTTGTATTGCTTTTATGTCAAATCCAAGGCTTTTCTGAGATGCTTGAATGCCAAAGCTTGAACAACCTAACAGCGCACATATATATAGAGATTATGGAGTTATTTGACAGAAACGGTTGCAAGATAGCAAGGGATTACTCTCATGTCGGGTGATGGGATGTGTCAACTTGTGTCTTGTCTCGTGTGCTACATCTTGATTAGTCCCCTAGAACCAGTTACCTATTTGCTCCTTGATAGTTGCTTCTCTGATAGAGGAGCTCAAAAGATGATGCAAAAGAAAAGGTTTTGTTTGAATTCTCATTATCATTCTTACCGTTACTTGCTGAATTTGTCATATCTGTCATGGTCTATCAGTTTCTCTTAACAAAAGGCAATGTTTTACTTCATTTTGTTTCTCATTTACTACTTTTAATGTCCATCAAATATTTCAGGGTGTATCAATTGCTCGGTGAGCCTGGCACGTACTATGGAGTGCGATTTGGGAAGAACATCCCGTGGGTGACAGAATTTCCTTTTGGGTACATAAAGGATCCACAATATGTGGGGAGTATACTGAGCCTGTTGGCGTGTTTATGTTGGATTCCTTTCCAATACATTCTCCTTTGGGTACTTGGCTATTTGTTCATGGTGAAGGTGGAATCTTTTGAGGACCGGGAAACTCGTGCTAAGCCTCTCTCCTGACTTTTACCACAGAGGAAAGGCAACACTGACAGATTACTTCCTGTGTCGAAGAAACTTGTCTTCTTGAGAATAGCTTTTATTTGTTCAATTGTTATTTGTCTCTAGTCATGTTAGAGCTAACGAGGAGCCAATTTCCCTTTTGTCAATAAGGACATGAGATTTTGAAACTCCTGTGAAGATCTTATCAGTATTTAGTTTTAATTTCTTGTAGAACTATTTGAATGGCTTGATTTATGAGGATTTTACAAAAAGTCCTGCTCATAATTACTCACGAAATCAAGTTTGTTTGTTTTTTTTTTTTGGATTTTTTAACCTGCTGAGCCTGTGAAGGATCTATACTTCTTCACTAAGTGATCACCATAGATATCAGAATATTTGGCTGCAGAGGTAATGATGGACAGCTAAAAAATCATGAAAGCACACGTGTGCCATCCGAGGTTCCTATTGCTGCATCAAGTGTGCTGATGTTGCTCCAGGTAGCTGTTTAGTATTCTAGAAGGTATGTACCTTTGATTTTTCACTTGGTGTCTATGTAGTTTTGTTATGCCTCACAATCAAGGGATGGGGATCATTTATATGTTTATATAATTTTAGACTTTATTTATTTTGTTTCTGCATGTAGTCTTCTGATTTGACTTAAGTTCTGAAAATGAAACAAATGCACATATACACATGTATTTGCTGGCTAACAAGAGACTTGCAGCATACTAAGATTGACAGGTCCAGAAGCATTTCCACCCTAGGGATACACTGTTGACACTGATTGTTGTTCTGCTTCCTTTCTTGTCAGTTATTTATGGTTATTCAACTGTTTTTTTTCCTGTATTATCCTTCTTTATTTCATTCATGTTTTTTCGTTTTTTTTTTTATTCTTAATGGAAAAAAGGGTATAAATACTGTTTACTTTTTGCTTTTCAGGCACAACCAGGTTGCCATTGGTAAATTGAAGATTCAAGCGGTCTTAGAACGATATGATGAATGGTAAGTAATGTGAAGGGAATCCAAATATTAGGAATATTATTCGTGATGATTGTAATGTTTATTCATCATTCTTATGTTCAATCCAAATATTAATAATATTATTCGTTATGGCTCATGGTTGTAAAGTTTGTTCATCAATCTTTCCATGTTCAGTCCATATATTTAAGAATATTATTCGTCATCCTTGTAAAGTTTATTTATCATTCTTTTCATGTTCAATCCAAATGTTAAGAATATTATCCATCATGATTTTAAAGTTTATTCATCATTCTTTCATTGTTCACAGGACCATCAGAATGTCTATCAGAGTATCCAGCATCTTTAATGTGTGATCATCATAAATCGATTAATTTTTTGTAACTTGTTAAATCTGTGTATCTTTAATTTATAAGTACTCTACAGAAAATGGTTGACTTTAGAGTCTATCCCCCTCATTTTCTCCTTGCATGGGTATTTTAGTTTTTATTTAAAGTTAAAATAATCTACATTAAGTAAGGAGTGACAAATTTGTACTTCAGATAGAATCAAATGATAAATAACAAATAATAATTTGGATCTTTATTGAAATCTGTCTAAATCTAACTATATTCAAATCTTAAGACTAATGAAATCTCTTTGTATTCGATTATTAACTAATTCTATTTAATGATTACTTCTCTCATTTTTGTAAATAACATATATCTCTACAATCGTAACTGTATTTCTTTTACAACATGTCCATGCTAAAACCATCCTATATTTCTTTTACAAACTAGAATTGACATCTAGTTTGTTCACACTATAATACATGAGGATGTATAGTATGGACATGAACATATACAGAGAACAGAAGTATCAAATGGAGGATAAATGATAAGTGCTGTCAGCAGGGGCGAACCAGGAATAAATTGAGGTGAGTTACAACCTTTTATAACATATACTTATGAATTATATGAATTTATCAAAAGAATAAAACAGTATTCTCCATTAAATCAAGAGTAGAACTAGGAATAAATTTGCTAAAAGAAAACCAAAATAGAAAGGGGTCTAACGCAATATATGAAAAAGAACAAAAATAAAAATAGGTTTAAGCCAATGTATAAAAAATGGGCCGGGCTACAGCCCAGCCCACTAGTGGGTCCGCCCAATGGCTATCAGGAAACCAAAGGTTTGAGAACAATTGGGAGCCCATCCTGAATTTGTAAAGTAAGCATATTTGCTGGCTTATGCTTGTATTCCTGAGAGAGAGAGAGAATAAGAACTTCTGAAGGATCATAGCAATAACAGTCTTGGTTTCCAACATTGCAAAATCCTGACCGATACATGATCTTGGCCCTATTGAAAACCCTAGCATTGCGTTCGGATGCTTGGAAGCTTTCATGATCCCGTTCTCGAACCTCAGCGGATTAAATTTGTTGGCATCATCGCCCCAAAGCTCTTTGTCGCGGTGAATGACGGCTATTGGAATTGTCACTTCAGTGTCCTTGGGTAACATGATGTCTCCCAGCTTTATATCCATGGTAGCCGACCTTAATATCATGAGTACAGGAGGGTAGAGCCTCAAGGATTCCTGCAGAACCATGGTGACCTGCAAAGAGCATGATTAGATAACTGTCAGAGAAAACATTGCGAGTTTTGTGCTTGTGTTTTTTTTTTCACTTGTGTTGCTGATTATGTTTACCAATTTGAACTTGCTCAGGTTGTCTGCATTGGGGATCTCCATGCCCCACTCTCTCACCACCTCGTCTCTCAACTTCTCCTGCCATTCTGGGTTCGTGCTCAACAAGAACATTGTCCAGGTTAGCAGGTGGGAGGTCGTCTCATGCCCCGCGAAGAAGAAGGTCTTACACTCATCAATAATCTCATTCGTGTTCAACCCCGTGCCCTCTTGCTTCTGAGTGGACTCGATCATTAGGCCAAGCAGGTCATTGCCGTATCCTTCCTTGGAATGTAACCGACTCTTAATCATGCTCGCAAGTGTCTTCCTCATCTTCCAATCTAGTTTCCATTTTGTTATATTGGTCTTTGTTGGGAGATAACTGCAATTAATAGAGCAATCGATTAGAAATAGCATGTGAAGCCTCTGTTTCTCATTAGACATGCAATCTTACTCTGATCCAGGAATGCCTATCTTGTTTGCAGAAGCTAAGAAAAGCATCTGGAGCTCTTTCTGTGCCAGAAAGACTTCCTTTCCCTGAACGAAACTGCTCCCAAATGCAGCGTGAGAGATCACGTCTGCAGTCAGCTCCTGAAATTGTTTGTTGACCTCTATTGCACCCACCATCTGCCACCAGCTATCAAGCATCGATTGACTACAGTCTGCCATTTGTTGCATCATCATCTGTAAGATTTGTATGTAAAACCACGATTTCAGCACAGCTATAAGATTTGTAGTACTGAATCTAAGGTTGAAATCAAGGTGGGGTAATATTTTTCCTACAAAGTTTTTCGCTTTGAAATTCTTTCTGAGTTGATAGAGATTTTCCGAGGAGTCTATGAAGACAGGATGCTGTCATCGATTTCTACAGGGTGAAATAATTTCATAGAATCTGGTTTCAGTATATTCTACATTTCTATGCTTTTCAGTTTGAATCAAATTTGTACTCACTCTGTGGTAAAGGTACAAGCTGTAGTTTATTTTAAATATAAAGAACTTGCGTATCATCTGAAATTTTGCAGTGTGGGTTTTATTTTGTGGTTTATGTCAGTGGAACCTTTTGCTCAACATCCATTAGGTGAGTATGCAGCTGACCTTGAGCTTGTCATGGTGAAAGCCGGGCCGACGACCCTCCAGTGCCTGGCCCACTCTGCGCCGTCCGTCAGCACCAGTCCCCGGCCGAGAAGAGTCAGTATGGTTCTACTCGGCCTCACCTTGTTGTAGAACCCAGACTTGTTTGTCAGAACTTGCCTGACAAGCTCTACATAAGTGATGACCAGCCTTGGGCTTATCCCATACCAGTGCAAGAACATCCCTCCTGTGATCATGCACAACAAACACCACTATTTCATCATCAGAAGAAGAGAAAAAAAAAGTTCATAAAATTGAGGAAATCAATGTACATACCATATTGATGCACCCACTTGTGGTAGTGAGGAAGAACTCTTGGGGTGATATCATGAGATTGTGTGTCCATCTCAATCTCTCTTGCTGCAGTCTCCATGCTCCTGATCTCATCAATGCACCCTGAGCTGAACCTGTACTCAGGCCCCTGCACTCCTTGCCTCCTGAACTTCTTTGTAATGGTGTATGGTCTCCATATCAGAACCATTAGCTTGTTACAGAGACTCGATATCAGGATCACAGCCAGAGATACCAAGATCAAACCGAGATAACCCATCTCGGCGTCGTCTTCTCTTCTTCTTGGATTTCTGGGATATGTGAAGAGTGCTTGTTTATAGGATGGGTTTCTTCCCTTGCTTGCTTCAATGGGAAGCAGTCGACTGATATTGGGAGCAGGACCGAGCCAGCAGAGGACTTTAAAAGAATTTTGTACAAAACATGTATAGATAATTTAGGAAGATTTTGACAAAATATAAAAATAGAAGGGGTGATGTGAAACAGGGGACCCTATGGTGTGGTATATCAGTGATAAATTCAAATTCCGCAACATTTCACTAAAATATGATCTTGATTGGAAATAAATCTAAAACTCGTACTGTATCACAAGATGGATTTTAACAATAATTTGCAAGTGTAACATCGATAATTTCAATCTCATGAAAATTAGCACAATACTCTGTGTTAATTTGAAATAGTCCTAATCTCAATATCAGAATCGGTAGATAACAAGTCAACAGATTCACACAATCTCACAGTATAGTGGACAGCAGGAATTTCCGATAAAACTATAGAGATAAAAGTGCAATGTAATTCAATGAATATCCCATTGCTGAAATAAAAATTTACCTACTAAGAAGTGCGTTCTTAGGTGTCGTTGTTGTAATATTGTGATTAAACTTTTTCTTGTTGACTTGATGTTACTCTCAAGTTCAAATTTAAAATTCCAACTGATCTTCAAGTTCTTTATTGTTTGCAGGTACGGATCGGAGCTTCTGTAGACAAGGCAGAGGAGGGTTTCGATCGGTGTTGACTTGAACTGGAGGATGACGGCAGCAATCAATACGGAGATGAGATGCTTGGGCGCTTGTGGAGATGACGGTGGATGTCAGAGCATGCACGCAAGGAAGGAGACGGTCGTGGGAAAGTGACGAGGTCAAGGAGATGATGGAGCCAAGATCAATTTGTGGATGGCAGACGACGGAAGTCCTGCTCGTATAGAGAGGAGGTGACAGAGATTCGAGTTTGCTCATGCAAAGAGGTGGCACTTCGGAGCTATTTGCTGGAGTTGCTAAAGAAAGAGATTGGGGATGATGGTGGGTGGGTGTTGTGTGTTGAAGTGGGTTTGCAGGATGAGGAATGGGATGTTGGTGAGTTAATTTTGTTAACTAATTTGGATTGTGATGGATGAGGGATTTTGTAATTGGAATTTGAATTTGGGATGTTTGCTGTATTGATGGGTTTGTTTTTCTTTGGCTGGTGATGGTACAAAGAAGAGTGCAGGCTTGTGGGGTTGTCACCTGAGAAGGAAAGAGGCAGCAAAGATTGTGGGTTTTTTTTTTTTTTTTTTTTTTTTTTTTTTTTTTTTTTGGAAGTGGATGGCTGAGATGTAAACCATGTGGGATTGGATAAGAAAGTGGGATTTGAGTAGGGAGAAAAGAATTGAGATAACAAAGGAGATTGGTTTCATACCAAATAAAATTTTGAATTGAATTTCACACCCAGATTCACAAAGAGAGTTTCTATGAGAAAACACTCAAATTTTCATTTTTTAATGATCTTTCCCATTTTATTAGAATCATGCCTTAATATAAGCTTACAGAGTTGAGAACTTTCTCCACGTAGTCGATGTGGGACTAAAAAGGAGAAATACAAAGCTAAATAGACAAATAATATCGACTCAAATAAATAAAAAATACAGACTCCAATCGACTGAAACAACTCGATCTTTGAATATCCGCGTCAAGGGGTTTCTGAAAATTTCAAAGCTGCCGTTTGGAAGATCATGAGTGATGCTTGCCAAGAATAATAAAGTTGATGAGAATCATGGAAAAGTCTCCCACATCATTATCATTATGTTTATATATGCAATATAAGCCAATAACTATCAACCTTTGACATTTGATTTTTAACACATAGCTCTATATTTCAAGCTCTGACTCTTATACCTTACTTTGATCTGGTTTAAATGAGTGCCTGGTATTAAAAAAAAGAAACATAAGACTTCTAGATTGTAGACTAGTATTAGTAATATAATTTATAATTGATCATAATATAAGATGAAACCATACCATCAATATATTTTCCGTTATTAAAAAACTTCTTGGCCTTGCCGTGTTTGTTATCCAGATTATTTATAGTCTGATATTACAGCAAATTTCCTTGCAAACGTAAAGAAAATTCAGCTTAAAATAGAAGAAAAGAAAAATAAAAAAATTAAAACATTATCAGGCCTTTTCTGTGTTTGGAGAAAATCGTTACCCACCAAACAAATGAAATAAAAATGGATTTTTGATATGTTATTCCTTAATTAGGCTTATTTTTGTGTTTCCCTCAGACATCTGAATTTTCATCCAGCCTGAAAGAACATCGTCTACAGACTCACAACACTGGCATTGTTAAAGGGAACAGTAATGACTGGCCATAAGCCGAGTGTGCTTTAATGTCCTTGATAAATGATAAGTGCTATCAAGAAACCAAAGGTTTGAGAACAATTGGGAGCCCATCCTGAGGCTGTAAAGTAAGCATATTTGCTGGCTTATGCTTGTATTCCTGGGAGAGTGAGAATGAGAACCTCTGAAGGATCATAGCAATAACAGTCTTGGTTTCCAACATTGCAAAATCCTGACCGATACATGATCTTGGCCCTATTGAAAACCCTAGCATTGCGTTCGGATGCTTGGAAGCTTTCGTAATCCCGTTCGCGAACCTCAGCGGATTAAATTTGTTGGCATCATCGCCCCAAACCTCTTTGTCGCGGTGAATGACGGCAATTGGAATTGTCACTTCAGTGTCCTTGGGTAACATGATGTCTCCCAGCTTCATATCCATGGTAGCCGACCTTAATATCATGAGTACAGGAGGGTAGAGCCTCAAGGATTCCTGCAGAACCATGGTGACCTGCAAAGAGCATTATTAGATAACTATCAGAGAAAACATTGCGAGTTTTGTGCTTGTGTTTTTTTTTTTCACTTGTGTTGCTGATTATGTTTACCAATTTGAACTTGCTCAGGTTGTCTGCATTGGGGATCTCCATGCCACACTCTCTCACCACCTCGTCTCTCAACTTCTCCTGCCATTCTGGGTTCGTGCTCAACAAGAACATTGTCCACGTTAGCAGGTGGGAGGTCGTCTCATGCCCCGCGAAGAAGAAGGTCTTACACTCGTTGATAATCTCATTCGTGTTCAACCCCGTGCCCTCTTGCTTCTGAGTGGACTCGATCATTAGGCCAAGCAGGTCATTGCCGTATCCTTCCTTGGAATGTAACCGACTCTTAATCATGCTCGCAAGTGTCTTCCTCATCTTCCAATCGAGTTTCCATTTTGTTATATTGGTCTTTGTTGGGAGATAACTGCAATTAATAGAGCAATTGATTAGAAATAGCATGTGAAGCCTCTGTTTCTCATTAGACATGAAATCTTACTCTGATCCAGGAATGCCTATCTTGTTTGCAGAAGCTAAGAAAAGCATTTGGAGCTCTCTCTGTGCCAGAAAGACTTCCTTTCCCTGAACAAAACTGCTCCCAAATGCAGCGTGAGAGATCACGTCCGCAGTCAGCTCCTGAAATTGTTTGTTGACCTCTATTGCACCCACCATCTGCCGCCAGCTATCAAGCATCGATTGACTGCATTCTGCCATTTGTTGTATCATCATCTGTAATATTTGAACCACAGTTTCAGCACAGCTATAAGATTTGTAGTACTGAATCTAAGGTTGAAATCAAGGTGGGGTAATATTTTTCCTACAAAGCTTTTCGCTTTGAAATTCTTTCTGAGTTGGTAGAGATTTTCCGAGGAGCCTATGAATACAAGATGCTGTCATTGATTTCTACAGGGTGAAATAATTTCATAGAATCTGGTTTCAGTATATTCTACATCTCTATGCTTTTCAGTTTGAATCTAATTTGTACTCACTCTGTGATAAAGTTACAAGTTGTTATATAATGCAACAGCTAAGTTTCTTGTGTTGAACTTATACAGAATAGTTCGGGTCTGTTTGAATTTAAAGTTTTTTTTAAACTGTAGTTTATTTTAAATATTAGTTATAGATTTGCAAACTATAGTTTGCAGAGCTTTAACTCAGTTTTCTAAACTATAGTTTCCTGATTGTATGTTTTGTTTGGATACAAACGTAGTTGTGTCAAACTCTATTTTCTTTTCTTTTCATTTAATAGTTTGTAGTTTAGAAAAATCCAGTCTGATTGAATTTTTCTAAACTGCATTTAAGCCTAGTTCTTAGAGATAGCTACCTGCAGCTTACTAAAATATGAACTCGATTAGAGAGTTTGATGATCCTACCATGAGAAATGAGAATTCAGACTACACATATTCTGGATTGAGACTGTTGCGTATTGATTGATCTTTTTGCGATATAAAGAACTTGCCTATCATCTGAAATTTTGCAGTGTGGGTTTTATTTTGTGGTTTATGTCAGTTGAACCTTTTGCTCTACATCCATTAGGTGAGTATGCAGCTGACCTTGAGCTTGTCCATGGTGAAAGCCGGGCCGACGACCCTCCGATGCCTGACCCACTCTGCGCCGTCCGTCAGCACCAGCCCCCAGCCGAGAAGAGTCAGTATGGTTCTGCTCGGCTTCACCTTGTTGTAGAACCCAGACTTGTTTGTCAGAACTTGCCTGACAAGCTCTACATCAGTGATGACCAGCCTTGGGCTTGTCCCATACCAATACAAGAACTTCCCTCCTGTGATCATGCACAACATACACCACTATTTCAGAAGAAGGGCAAAAAAAAGTTCATAAAATTGAGGAAATCAATGTGCATACCATATTGATGCACCCACTTGTGGTAGTGAGGAAGAACTCTTGGGGTGATATCATGAGATTGTGTGTCCATCTCAATCTCTTTTGCTGCAGTCTCCAGGCTCCTGATCTCATCAATGCACCCTGAGCGGACCCTGTACTCAGGCCCCTGCACCCCTTGCCTCCTGAACTTCTTTGTAATGGTGTATGGTCTCCATATCAGAACCATTAGCTTCTTACAGAGACTCGGTATCAGGATCACAGCCAGAGACGCCAAGATCAAACCGAGATAACCCATCTCGGCGTCTTCTTCTCTTCTTCTTGGATTTCTGGGATATGTGAAGAGTGCTTGTTTCTTCCCTTGCTTGCTTCAATGGGAAGAAGTTGACTGATAATTGGAGCAGGACCGAGCCAGCAGAGGATTTTAAGAGAATTCTGTATAAAACATGTATAGATAATTTAGGGAGATTTTGACAAAATATAAAAAAAAGGAGGGGATCTGAAATTTCAAAGCTGGTTATTAGAAGATAATGAGTGATTGATGTAATACAGGATCACAGTCACCTTCGAATACAAATAAAAAAAGAAAAACTAGAGTTTTACTAGAAATAAAATGAATAAGAAATAAAATGAAAAAAAGGAGATAGGGTTAGAGAAAGAACCAGAGAACTTTGGGCTTCGCACCCCTTACGCGGGCTTCCCGTCCCTTGCACCACGGGCTTCACACCCAATCTCTTTTTTATTTAATCATTATCTGCTTATTCATTGAGGTGAGCCTCTTTATATAGGCTCTTACAAAGTGAACTTTTCGGATATAATCAATGTGGTACTAAAAGTAAGATAAACAAAATACAACATCTCTAAATAAGATAAGGCATGAAAAGATAACTGAAAACTGGCATGATGTCAGATAGCCAAGAATAAATATCTTGACACTAAAGTAGATAAGAATCATGGAAAAGTCACCCACATCATTATCATTATGTTTATATATGCAATATAAGCCGATAAATATCAAACTTTGACATTTGATTTTTAACACACAGCTCTATATTTCAAACTTTGACTCTTATACCTTTCTTTGATCTGGTTTAAATGAGTGCCTGAGGTATTAAAAAAAAAAAAAAAAAGAAACGTAAGACTTCTAGATTGTAGGCTAGAATTAGTAATATAATTTATAATTTATCACAATATAAGATGAAACCATACCATCAATATATTTTCCGTTATTAAAAAACTTCTTGGCCTTATTTATAGTCTAATATTACAGCAAATTTCCTTGCAAACGTACAAAAAATTTCAGCTTAAAACAGAAGAAAAGAAAAATAAAAAATAAAAACATTATCAGGGTTTTTCTGTGTCTGGAGAAAATCGTTGCGCAATTAATTCCTTAGATTATTCTATGTTAGCGATCCTCCAAACAAATGAAATAAAAATGGATTTTTGTCATACTACTCCTTAATTAGGTTTATTTTTGTGTGTCCCTCAGACATCTGAATCTTCATCCAGCCTGAAAGAACATCGTCTACAGATTCACAACAATGGCATTGTTAATAAGAACAGCGACCCACACTCGAAGGGAACAGTAAAGACTGCCCATACGCCGAGTGTGCTTTGAGATCCTTGGTAGAAAGGAGAAGAAGAAGGCATAAGAATAGTAGAAGGCATTAACCATTGATTTCACACGGACGGTGGCTATACCGTTATTTTTACAGGCAAACTCCACACAAAACACATGAAAAATACCCATAAACATACCCATCTTTCTAGTATCAGAAAAACAAGATGACGACTCCGAAGGGAACAATTTATGATTAACAAGTCTATTCCCAATTTCTTTGGTGCATAAAGATATTTTCCACTGCAGCAGATTTGTTTGTAGCTCCTTTTATGCCGAATTTAGGAGTTCTTATGAAGAGCTCAACAACGCATCGATCTGATGTGAACTAAGAAGAGTTGCTTAGAACCCATTCCACCAGTGTTGATACGCCAAAACCTGTGGCCGACCGCTTTTTCTCGTTCCAGACTGGGCCAGCCATGTCTATGTGCAACCACTGGACCTTCTCATCAACAAACTGTGTACAAGGAGCATTCTTTTAGTTTCATTAGCTACATGAGATTCGTAGACTGAGGCTTTGATTGTAACATCAACACTACATGGAATTATCTCTCTCTAAAAGTATGACTAGAATAAAGTAATACAAAAAAATATTACTTGTTAATAAATGCAAAATAGCTAAAGCAGAAAATGGCACCTGCCGTATTTTATAAATAACGTTCATGTGCATTTAACTTCTACAAATAGGTTATATGTAATGCTTTTGTACTGGAGGAGGGATGAATAGAGAGTCCACTCATTACTTCAATAGAAGTATGATGAAGAGTCTAAGTAATCCTGCATTTTTGCAGCCACATAATATCTGGTATTTACAAATAAATTTTATTGTCTGCTTCATGTTTGTAGCTACTAGTTAGTCAACATTCAATTTCGTTGAAAAAAAAAGACATCAATTTGTAAGCCGTAATTTTATAAAACCTGCATTTTGTAAGTTTTAACAATTTAACTTCAAACGGGTGCATCCGTCTTCCACTGAAGAACATTTGAAACCAGTGCATGACAGTCTCGGATAATTTTTTGCTAGTACAAGGCAGGGAGCCACAAGAGACAGATAATTGGGTGGTTAATGACTGCTATTGGCCGCCGAGGGATACAAACAGTGTTGATCCTGAGGGTTTTAAAACACTTGTCGCTATCATCACTAAACTTGGACTTCTATTTTTCTTGGAATGAACCAACTCAAAACTATCATTAAACTTGGACTTTTATTTTTCTGGTTATGAACCAGCCTTCTTCCCAATCAAAATATTTCTCAGTTTGTTATGGATGACTACACTTAAGTAAAAAAGATTCCTAGGGAAACAGTGCAGAATTGTTTTTTGCCCAAATATGAACCGTAAGAAAAGCTAAATGCTTTTGGCTAGTTAATCTAAGTACAATACTTTAATTTAATCCAGGAAAAGAAGGGTTCACAAAAAGATGAATTTTTTTTTTATGAGGGGAATATAGCATGTACCTGTTTTAGGAAAAGTGCAGCTGTAATAGAACCACCCTGACGGCCTCCAGTGTTCACCATGTCAGCTACACCTGATTTCATTGACTCCCAGTAGCTGTCCTCTAATGGCATTCTCCAAAACTTCTCACCAGATACCTCCGAAGCGGCAACAACTTCCTTTGCTAGATCATCACTCGGTGTAAAAATCCCTATCGAAGTAAAGGCAATCTTCAAGGATCAGGACATATTATTCTTACAGATAAAATCCAATGTCATGTGGTTGACATGATTCAAGGAGGGCAGTTTATAGAAACAATCTCACGCCATGGGGTTTGAGATCAGAATTCAACACATAAAAAGACCACTAATTTGGTATTACAAATTAAGATATATGCAGAAGATGAACAAAGTCAATGCTTCTACATGTCCACAGAGAAACAATATGACTTACAATATCATTTATAAGAATTTAATCACTAGCTAATTGGATGCAGTAAGTAATGACCACTGACGATGAGGATGCCCATCATGAAGAGCCTTTTACCTGCAATACTGGGCCCCAAGGCAACTACACAAGCACCAGTAAGTGTTGCCAGATCAACCACCTGTATACAGAATTAGAAGTGTGTCAACAATGACAAGGGAATCAAAATTCCAAAGTATTATTAAAAATTCTCAAAAGGGAGATGGTTATAAACAAAGGCAATCGAGAATCTTATGAATGTAAATATCCATTTCATTGAGTAGAACTTTTATTTAGGCTATGTTTGGCTAAAAAGAAAGGGAAACGAAAAGAACATGAGAGAGAAGGTGCTTCTTTTGTGGACGCTAAAAAATCAAAAGAAAAAAAATGAGGGAAAAAGAAAGAAGAAAAAATAAAGTGAAAAACAATTTCAACAATAACAAAAAAGTTCTTTTTTAATTTTCTCTTCCCATGTTAAAAGTGTAAAGGGGAAAAATAATAGGCAATCCAAATGCATGAGGCTGCCCTCCATTGCAACGTCTGGGAAGGGTCACATGTGTGCAGCTCTACCCTGCATTGTGATGAAATGTTATCTTACTCAACTCTAACCCATGATCACCACGTCAAAATCAAGCAGTCTTACCATTGCACCAAGGCTAAATCTCTAAACCTAGTGAACATTAGAGAGTTTAAAGGGAATGCTCAAGTTAAACCTGATCTTGATTTTAGACTCACTAGATCTCACTTGAGCATGATTCTTACCTAAACGTCTCTTGAGCAAAGTTTCAGCCAATACAAACTATTGTTTTCTATTTATACTTTCTAAGTCTCCAGATCCAAACATTGGAAACAATGTTGTTTCCTTTCTCTACTTTCTCTCCAACCAAATACAAGTACTTACAGTGTAGTGTAGAAGAGTTATCAAATGTAACCGGAAGGTAAGAATGTTTGTATTACATTGAATTCACTCCCACCATCAAGGTGTGGTTGTTAAAAGAACACCTGAGTAAAGCCTAGAACGCATATGAAGATGGCAATATGAACCCGGAGCTGTATTAGTTTCTTTACCAAATTAAAGGAAAGTAAAAGTGTTGCCCGCCCCACCTTGTAGTCCAAACTGTACGAATAAGGACAATCAAAACCCAAAATAATAAATCGTGCATTTTTTCCCCAAAAAGTTCATCCTTCAATAATCCTGCCCTCTTGTTATACCCTAGAAACATCAATAAAAGCATGTCCTTGATGTGAGGGGAGAAAACTATTGGAATTTGCCTGGTTTTTTGAAAAAGGAAGAATAAAATATATAAACGGGATATAAAAGTTTGTGGGTTCACCCACTTATGGAAAGAACAGACGAGACTCCATTCTCTCTAAGCACACGGATCATGAATATTTAATCACGATCCCAAACAAAAATATCCCAATAGAAAAAGTTTTTTTTTTTTGGAACTCGTACCTATAAAAGGTATAAACTCCAGAAAGATTAAACGCGACAAAAACTCCCCCCCCCCCCCCCCCCCCAAAAGAGTTCTATTTTGTGTTGGGCAATTGAAGCATAGGTCGGATCGATATCCGGCTGGATGTGCTCCGTCGGGACTTTATATGGCTGAGGGGTTTCGACCAAGTAGTTTGAACCTTGATTGCCTACACGAAAAGGCAAGAGATCACTCGCCTAAACCATAGGCCAGAAATCTTTTCGATCGTTTTATTTTTGCGTAAGATTATTATATTGTGCTAAATTAAACAACAGTCAAAGGAGATTGATTTATAGACAGTACTCTATTTATTTCATTGATTCTATTAAAGATTGAATATCATGTTTAGAATTAATAAGTACTGTTTTTTGTATGCATCTGTCAGCTTGTTTTTTCTGTATCCGTATGGTCTGAAATTTGTCTCAATTGTGCATGACCTTTTGATTAATCACCACTTATCAGTCTTGTTATATGATGTTCACCGCTATAAATAATTGCTCTTACACTTAGAACTTGTATGCCAGAATTTATTACTTTCCTTGGATGTGCTTATTAACCTGCTAGTACTAATTACTTTCCATTGGTGTTCACATTCATTTGCGGCCATAGAGGAGCCGTATGAAGCACTCTCGGTAGTGCATGACCTCGATTAATCGCCACACATCAGTCTTGTTATATGATGTTCAACACTAACCAATAATTGCTCTTACATATAGAACTTGTATGCCAAAACTTGTTACTTTCCATGCATGTGTTTATTAACCTACCAGTACTAACTACTTTTCATTGGTGTTTTATTCATTTGCATGCAGGTTAATAATTAAACGAGAACCCTTAATGCGGCATATTTTTTTTCTTATTCATTTGTTATATAGAGAGAAGCATAAACTTATTCTATAAGTAGAACCTGGTGTTTTGTTCTCTTCTTTTTCTTCCCTCCTTTTACATGGTCACTGAAATATTGGGCTTGAATTATTTATTCTTTCTGATGATTATAATAGTGCTTGCAGCTACATATTGGAACAGACATGTTGGTTGTAATCTAGGGTAGGAGATTACAGTTAGGGACAATTTGGGGCGAGAGTGCTGCAAATGTTTATGTTAAATGGCTCAGCAGACTGAGATGAAGTCAATGTATAAAGAGAAGCTTAAGTATTTGTTTTCTGTAAACTTTAGTTTCCCACAGAGGGAAGTCATTTGGCTCTTTGGCATATATTAGGCCTTAAAGATTTATGCAATTCCCTATTGTACATCTTCCCCCAGTTCCCTCTGTGTAATCTTGGGGAATTTGATTTGGAACTTGCTCCATGGTTACGAGAATAAAAGTGTAACCTCTGAGCTAGGTGTCTCTACCTGCCGTGCTGGTCTTATAGCATGGTGCTCCCTTTGCTAGGACTTGTTCTTGTAACAGGAGTGCCTGAGTTGGATCTAATTAGGAATAGGAGTGGTATTTTATTAGTTTTTATTTATTATTTCTTTATGAGTACTTTTATAATTAGGAAAAGGAAACGAGTAGTGCATGTGGCATTTGTCTATAAATATAACTGTAGAATTTTATTTTGAGGATCATTGAATTATTGAAAAATTTTGAAACCCTAATTATTTATTTGAATCTTTGTGAGTGAGGCATAGAGTCAGAGTGGGGGTTAGTTAAGTGACCTCTTGTCCTAAGAAGATTGACCACGCTTTTTCATGCAGACAGTCAAGATTTCAAACTCTGAAGGGTCAAAACCCTCTAGCTAGAAAGTCCCGACGGAGCACGATCGATCAGGATATCGATCCAAACTACTTTAGTTGCCAAATAGAAATAGAAAAATTAACCTTTTGTAGAGAGAAAAGAGAGAGGGGGGCGCTGAGTTTTGTTGTGTTTAATCTCTCTGAGGTTTATCCCTTTTATAGGGATAAGTTCTAGCAGAAAAACTTTTCTATTGGGATATTTCTCTTTGGATCATTAGTATCGTGATACAAGAACCACGATACATGTGCTTAGATAGAACATACTCCCGTTCGTTTCTCTCATTCCATAAGTGGGTGACTCCACAAACTTCTATATCCCGCATATTTATTTTCCTTTTTTTCTTAAACTGAATAAATTCCAACAAATGCATAAAATAGATTGCTGCTTATGACCAACTTGATCTTTTGCTGTGATTCTGTGTAAACTCAGACTTGGTGTTTCTTTAAAGGCCTCTGAAATGAATAGACTACAATCTATACTTATTGTACTATCCATCATATGCTGGCAAAAGGTTTGACAACTATCAAGATGGTTCCTTCAAAATATGACCTAATCCAAGGTTACTATATTAACAATTTGCCGCTCTTGCATGGGAGAAATTCAGGTTTTAGAGGGGATATAGCTTGTCCAGAGTTCAGAAAATAAAGAAACAGAGAGTAGGAAGGAAGAAGAGCCTTTAAAATATGACATTATCCAAGGTGGCTGTAAAAGGAGAAGAAACTTAGGCTAGTGCTAGGAGAAATTCACATTTTAGTGGGACATAGCTTTCTGTCCAGAATTTTAAAAAATAAGAAAACAGAAAGCAGGAAAGAAGAAACAAAAAAAAAAGAGTGATGAGATATTATTACAAATTTCGCTCATGAGACCATCCATCATAAACAACTGGTTGATACATGGCTCCTTCGTCCTACACACAGGCTTGACAAAAAGAATGGGGGGTGGGAGGCAAATCTTAATGAAAACCTTCAAGACAACTACCCGTGTCTCTTCAGTCTCCAGTTATGGAATAATATACTGACTGTTAATTAATAACTAATTTTTTTTAATCTAGTCTGAGATTAAATATCTAACTAAGATTGATAAAAGGAAAACAAATTACAAGCTCAACTTGTCTCCCTAAACAACAATTTGCATCATTTGCTTACTGTGGAGATTGCGTCCTCAGAAATCTCCAACCGTACTTCAATAATATTGTATAATGTAGAACCTCCAATTCATGTATCAACAACACCTTAATGGAGTTCCATACCCATGGATATCTTCAATTAATTGTTGATGACCTAAATCCATTGGTAAAGATCCATCCTTGGTCTTCACCAATTTGTTATGCTTCACATAATTGGTTTGTTGGTGAAAAGAGGTCCAATGTCAAGTATATATCTATGATAATAAGTACATGTTCCTTGTACTTAATTTTCATGTGAAAAGTACATCCTTAAGCTATTGTAGAAGGAAAAAATGTTCACCCTTTCCACATGACATTGTACACCCACGTGACCCACCGATAGTGACCTACACCCTTTCCACGCAACTAGTGGGAATCCAAGAGGGTACATTCTCTCTTTTGCCTGGCGGGCGGTCCGCACTTAAAACTATTGTTATAAAAATTAGTCTCAAAACAACTGCATTTTCAATTTAACTAAAAGAATAATCAGTTTAAAAATGAATGTTAAGTTCGGGAAAAGATCAGAACTCGATGACGCACGAGCAATGAGGCCTCAACACTCGTATTTAGGGTTACCCAATATAAAATGAAAAATAACTATATGTTGGAGAAAGATTAAATCAGAGGGAAGAGAAGAAGACATTTCTTGATCTTGAATCCTATATAAACTAAGAGACTGGCTACCGATTGTAATAACTTAACTAAATCCTCCAGAACAAACAGAACCTTCAACTGAAGAGAAAATACCTCAACCAAAAAGAAAATCCCCAGATCGCAAAGAGATTCCCTAAACCAGTGAGAGTCAAAATAAAATAAACTCAGTTTTTTTATTTTTAAAATTATGAAAAAAGTCCGATAAAGATATTGTTGTAAAAAGTAATTCAAAGTTTCTATATAAAATAATAATCAGACTTAATGAATAAAAATCAATTTTAAAAGAACCAGCTTGTGGATACAGTCGTGACTCACTGTTCTAGAAAAAACAGTTGTCACTCCTGCTGGTAGCAAAATGTAATGCTTTCCCACAGTCTCGGTCACATGTTGGCTCAAGGAAACATTAATCTACCTCTTGGTCGGTGTGCTAGAAAAATTAACACTTACGGCCTTGTTTTGTAAGACCAAATCTCACAATTTTGTCCCTGATTCCTTTTCCCTCAAGGATTCGTCTTTAAGCTAGTTTGAATGGCAAATTTTGACTGGAATCCTTAGGTTTCTAATAGTCTGATTCCTCTCCATTCTCAAGAGTTCAAAATAAAGTTAGCCCTAGTTTTTATGCTCCTGAGGATTTTGTTGCCGTTCCATAAACAGTTCTTTCTTTATTTATTTTCTTGTATTTGCTTTTTCATCTTCATATGAAAATCAAAGTAGAGAGAAAAGCAGAGAGGGGAAGAAGGCCTCCTCTCTCATCACTGAGCACCTTTGATGTACCGATTCTTCGAAACCGGTCACATATCTGCATCCAGACCCTATCGGATAACAATAGATGAAGATGTTTGCTAGATTCGAATCCAGCAAGCATCGGGTTTTAAACAACAAAAAGATGCACCAGCCAATTCATCAGGGCTTCGTGGGTTCAAATTAAAATAGGTTAATTTTTCATCAATGAACTTGATATAACATACAAGGGAAACAAGTTAGCCAATCCAAGATTTAAAACTCATTACGCGCTAACTTTATATAGCTTCCCCCTTTCAACTTATCTTCAATCTCCACTAACGCTTTTTGCTCCAAGATTAAATTAAAATATTTTAAGATATACATGTATAAATAAAATAATACTATTTAATTGTCATGTTCACGAAGTATCCACATTGGTGGCTTCTTGAAATCTTATGAATCCACGCACCCGTATCGTACCATATCCGATACTCGTAGTTATATATGTGCAACCTTGCCAAGGACTAGATCTCGCCAATGTGTGTCGGCATCGTCTTCCACCCCATCATAGGAAACCTCACTAATCCTCCCCCAACCGCACTAATGTCTTGCCTTATTGTCCTAAACTTCCCCTGCCCCAGGCCCATTGACCAGGTTCCTCCACCGACTTCATTAACCTCAGTGCCCTCCACACCTTCTGCTTCAACTCCCTTTGGCCCTGTCCCTTCGAAAGTCTCTTTTCTCAACCAACTACAGTGTCTCTACTTATAAGGAAACTATTCAGTGGCCATATCCCAACATTTTTCATCACTCTAAAAATTTTTTAATCCTGTAGCAGCCACTTTTCCGGTCAGATATCGGCAGCAGATTCTAGTTTATATAAGATCACATTCTTTTAAGTATCCAAACAAGCATTTGAATACAAATTCCAAGTGACTCCAATCCAAAAGAAAATAGGCACAATGCCACAATCCAAGTCTCCCTAAATGAGATCCACGGGATTTTCATTCAGTTATCCGAACAAGGCCTAAGGTTGTGCTTCTTCCCGTGTATTTCACAATCTTGATTTTTTTTTTTTTTTCAACTTATTGATCAATTTCTTACTTTTTACTTTTTATTTTAAATAGAATGCTTACAAATAGGAAGCTAGGGTTCTGAGTCTGGTTGAGTTTTACCTGAACCCAATATCGCCTTTGAAACCCGCCCGGACATGATTGTGCGGGTTCAGGAGGTAGGGGAAAAAATCGGGTCGGGTCTGATTGTCAATGAAAACCTGCCCGACCCAGACTGTTAATAGCCACCCAAAACCTGTACCGCATGTATAAATATATGAGTTGCGTATGTCATTTTTTTCAGCCATCCATCTCTATGAATGAGTGGCTGAGATTACTCTAAACATGTAGACGAGGAGCAGAGCTCTTTAGAACCCCTAGCCTCCCTGTCCTCTGCATTTCCACTCTTGTCACCTATACATTTCTTCCCACTCTCAGATCAAGATGTTGTAGTATCCAATGACAGCAACGACATTGATTTTCCTCACTCATCTCCCTCGCTCTTCGATCTAGCTGCCTCCTCACCCGTCATCGACGTCGAGACAATGGTCTCTTCATTTCTCCCTCGCTCTCTGATCTGGTCCTCCGATGAGGTTGTGATCCTTTCTCCTTGCTCTTCGATCTTGTTGTACCATCCTTCTCCGATGAGGCTATGATTTATATCACCACTGACTTGTTCCTAAATTCATAGCCTACAAACAGATCTTGGCTAAGAACTTAACAAAAAAAAAAAGGGAAAAGAAAATAAAAAGTCCAAACCTGAAAACCCACAAAAGCCAATCTGACCTGACCTAACTCGAAGCCCGCCCGAATTTATCAGACCCTGTTTGTTGCGGGTTTGGGTCACATCCATCGGCTTCAGGCGGGTTTTGAGTGGGGGATTTAAATTTTGGGTCGGGTATAAAAATCCTCAAAAACCCGCCTGAGTTGACCTATTTACACCTCTAAAGGAAGCTATCATGTGAGCTTCATACGATAAAATTTTCCATCAATATCTAGCACGCAAGTGATTTGACAATTGTAAAATCAATAATTTCTTGAAAAATAGTTGCCATCACATAACAAAGCTAACATATGATGATTTAAATAAGGATTTACTATAACTCAAAGATTGATTTTCCCACACAGGTTACATGATCTATAAGCTTCTGCAAAAATAATGGCAGATAAATTATTGTAAATTGTCCCTGGCAGCATGAGCTTTTAAACTACAATAACAAATCTGGATTCCATTCTGCAACTAGCCTTCTATGTGGTGTGGAATTACCCTTTCTTGCTCACAGTTCTTTGACCAAAACTTTGCACCAGCTTAAAGAGTCGAAATCATGATGACTATTTTTGTAAAGTTTTGTGAATTTTTTGTGTAGACTTCTTGATTGACAATTGAGTTCCACAGCAGGCACAATTTTCCAGGGAAATATTTAGACGGCGGTGTTGATAATAAATATTTGCTGGCGCAAACTCCAAAAACTATCCATTTCACTTGCAAGAAACATGACAATGCCATTATAAATGGAGAAACAGCTATGCAACAAGTCAAATGTTCCTTAGGGATCAATGAAAAGAAAATACAAAATAGAATCCATAAGTGACGCCAGTACCTTCTGAACACCTTGATTACAGGCATATACCAAAGCATCTGCAAGTGTAAGCCTTCCCTCGGCATCAGTATTATTTACCTACAATGATTAACAATAAAAAAGTGACTTTTATGTACTTTTAATGAGAATTACTTAATTTTGATGAAAAAGAGAAAGCTTATTCAAGATGATTATCTGTTTAGGTGTGGTCAAAATAAATTCATATTATAGCAAGAATTCAAATATAAGCACCATTGTGCACCTTCGACTATTAGCACTTGTGTCTTATTAACCCCTCCAAGCAATTTGCAGAGGATATCTTTACAGAAGAATGAAGACACAGCAGGAGGACGAGCGGAAAGAAACTGGGGCTAATATATATCTCAATGTGATGGATATGAAAAATAAATTTAATATATTAAAAAGGGTCAAAATAGCCAACAATGATAGATAATGTTAGCAAAACAGTGATACACATTTGAAACTAGGATTGAGATGAAATATTACATACTTTTTTTTTGAATGATATATCATAAACGGACATATTTGGAAGCTAGCTGAATTCACTTCTGCTACTTTTGATGTGATAGCCTAAATATTTTCGGATTTAAAAATCTCCCTGAAAAAGAAGGAAAGAAAAGGTCCTTCACTGTTGTATCTTTTCCATTGTGGGGGAACTGAAGAAACTTTAAGTGTGACAAAAATTTGTAAATAAAAATATAGATGACTTTTCTGACAGTTTGACGGCAGAGGGCCCTACTACAGATCAGAGGGTTTATTGGTCAAGCAAAGGCATTTCCTGCATTTGTTCAAACGGAAAAACGAGGAGGAAAGGAACAGCGAGAAAAGTCATGCCAGCCCCTGAAAAATCAGAAACTCAATTGGGAGCTTCTAGCTCTGAATTGGGCTGGGAAAAGGGGAAATTGTAATAAAATAATATTATCCTCATTAAAAGAAGAAAAGTACTTGCTTTTTTTTCTTAAATGCCAAATTTTTTTTATTGCTTTCTAAGTCACAACTTCTGATTAACTTTTGAAAAACAAACACGCAAAAGGAAGATCACTAAGATTTCCCAACACATTTCATGGCAAACAAACAGGTAAAAGGGAAATCACAGGGGACAAAGCACTTGGGAAAACAGGGCCTGAAGTAGGTATTGTACCACAGCAAGTAAGCTTATAGCAGCAACGGTCAGTGCACGAAATAGAAGATGATGAAATTACTCAATTAGACCAGCCTCTCCAACATTTGCCTCCGGTGAGCAAATATGAACTTAAATTGGAAGTTCATTAAAGATAGAGAAAGGGAGGGGGACATTAGTAAAAGCCATAAATTCAACAATCTCACCTCAATTGTCTTTCCGTTAGAAGCTGTGACTATGTCACCAGGTCTCATGCCTGTGCCACTTATCATATTTTCACAGGCAGCAACGATGAAATGCACCTAACAATGTAAAATAGTTGAGTTATCAGTAAAATAATCATCTGTTAGCATTTAAAATTTTAAATATACAGAAGAAAGTAAACTTACCTCTACTCCTGGTGGCTTAATTTGACCAATGGCTTTTGCTGCACCAAAAACCGCTGCAGAACCTCCCATATCAAATTTCATTAGCTCTATTGAACAGCCTGGCCCAGTCTTTATGTTGTAGCCACCACTACAAGAAAAAGGAACCAAACATTTAAACTTCATAGATCTTGGTTAAGTTCCTTCATGAAAGAGAGCATACCCAGATTACTCATTAATTACGACATGCAATGAAAGAGTTCGAGAACATTTAACAGTTTTCTATATCGGGAGCAAAGGGAGTGAGAAAGCAACTAGTGAGAAAGCAAGTAAAGAAACTCGCAACAAGAGTGTATGTTTTCTTTGTTTGATAGAAAAGAGAAATTCTCGCAATCCAGAATGCTGCAGTACCTGTCAAATGTTAGTCCCTTTCCAACTATCGCCAACTTTGTTTTCACATCACCATTTGGTGGTCTATAGCATAAGTGAATGAAATGAGGAGGGTTTGCCGATGCAGCAGCGACACCCAGGTAGGAACCCATTTTCAATTCTGCACACTGCTTTGCATCTAATATTTTAGCAGTAAGAACATCACTATACATTGAAGCAACCTTTGAAGCCTCTTCTGCCAGTACACCTAAAAGACAAGCACAATCAAGATAACAATCATTGCCTTCATCTCAGCCAAAAAACTCAGAAAAAAAAACGAAAAAACAATGAAGGTGGTTTCTGAATTCCTGCTCACATTTCTACTTCATAATTCATAAATAAGTTATAAACAAAGTGAACCTTTACTAACCAGGGGTTAGCACATTGGCTGGTGCATTTACAAGCTCCTTTCCAAAAATCACACCGGAGCAAACATCACTTGCATATTTGAGTTTCTTATCGAACTGTGGTCCAGAACCCAGACCAATAATATCCACTGATTTAAGAAGTGCCTTTTTGACTCGGATTTGAACCTGTTGTCTTCATGAACTCCTAGCACAGCTCCTGTGGAAATAAAATAACAAACAGGTTAAGCTGGCTCATCCCAATCCAATAACTTTCGCTGGCTAAAGCAGTGGTTTTCCTGACTAGTTAATCTTGTTGGCTACATAGACAAATTTACTAAAAGCAAACCTTTCATCAAATTTTGACAAATCATGTTGGTTAACAAAATGATATCTTGTAGAAGAAACCTTGAAAGAAGATAAATGCGTAACCACACTCTATATTAACATGACTGGAGAATAAACTTTGGTGTATAACAATAGTTAGAAATTTTTTCAAAAAAGTCAGCCATGAAACTCTACCATTCACGCATGATAACATGCATTTCATATATGCACTGTGCTTCTTTACATGTATGATAACATGAATTTCATATATTATACACGAAACTCTACCATGCATGCATGATAACTTGCATTTGATATATGCATTGTGCTTCTTTGCATATTGGCTTGTAGCCTTGTATAAAGCTACTAAGCTTATAATTTAGGGCAAGTGAAAGCACCAAAAGCTTATATTGCACAGACGCGAACACCAAATGACACTCCAACGCAAGGCAAATTCTAAAAAGTAATATAAAATAGAAGTATTGTGTTCTGTGTATGACAATATCTGACATTACACAGATTCATGATAGAAATGGTCGTGCTACATATCCCAACCGAAAAGTAATGAAAACAAAAGATAGTGGCAGCAGGAAATGGAAGAAAATCAAATGAACTACATGCAGTAACACTAATGCAAATGCAAATAATGTGATCCTGATTTGATCTAGTATTCATTTTGGGGAAAATATGGATATCCATTATTTGATTCAAATCTGTTTTAACAAACATGGGTGTTGCATTTCAATATCTGAATGATTTCTCTGTTTCTACTACATTCCCTAAAAGAAAACAAATCTAAATATTCTAGTTCCCATATCATCTTCATCTACAACACTGTCTCAGGTAATTTGTGATACACAAACGAATAGTGCATAATATGTGATGGAACTACATGGCAGAGACCAAGTTGTACATTGGTAGCAGAGAAACGTCAAATTGTTTGAAACTTTTCAATAATTCATATGTTGTTTTTGTTGTGGTGGGATGCCAACATCTAAGATCAAGATAGATAAAACCTACCTGATGCAATTGCTGAAGCAGCTTTAAGCTTTGACTCTTCTGAGATCTCCTCAGAAGATGCAAGAACAATTGCAGCACTGCTCGCTTGGGCAGACTTTGCAGCTGCTGCAACAGCCTCTCCGATCCCTTGATAGGCAGCTGTGGTGGCAGATGGTATACATTGGCCAAGCCCAACCAGACTCAGCCTTCTAAAACCCAAGCCAGGAAGTCTCAGGACAGTTGATTGCCCAGATTTTCCAGTGAATTCCTCCTCTAAGGAAGTTTCTACCAGAAGACCACCTAGTTTGTCATCTAGCTTTTTCAAGATTGGATTCTCAAACTTGGAATTTGAGCCTTTTAACATATCTTTCTCTGAAACAGCAATTGCAAGTATGTCTCCTTTCCATTCGGCAACATCCAACTTCTTTGCAGAGAATGCAATCTGCAATACAGGATATAAAAGGATGAAGTTTCTTGTATTAAAGAGGACATCCTAGTGGCTATTACAAGTAAACTAGGAAAATAAAGAAAAACCAAAATATTAAACTTGCACAAACTACAAAGCTTATTTGTGTGTTGGGGTCGTGCCTTTATTAGCACTACCAAGCTTATTTAGTTAATAAAACAGCAGATAACAGATATACAAGCATCAAAGTATAATTAATATGTATGACTGCATCAGGAAAACCCAATACAACAAGAAGGCTGACAAAAAGAACTTCTGAATAAAATAATGATAGTTTGAAAAAGAATATATTGGTAAGAAATGTAGAACAAATACTTGTAAAATACAATACCAAACAAGCATCTTATCTTATCACTTTCCTTATTGTTTCATGATGGACAAGTGCCAATCATTTATGAGACACAAAAGGGTTTATGTCAGTTTTCTACGTGAGGAACACTATTAGACTATCTTTTTGAAACAGTAGTCCAGCATCTATGATGAACAGTTGCCACAAGGGGCCTGTTTAATTCCATTATGCAACTTGGGGAGCTAGCGTTACCAAGGACACAGGAAAGCTTTATATACAGATTAAAAGGTAAATACTCTGTTTTCCACTGAAAGAAAAAGAAAAAAAACAAACAAACACTTTACATGTCTAGAGTATGGTTACACATTTCCTATTGAACTTCTAAAACCATGGAAGGTTGTATATGTAAATAAAAAAAACTCTTTTTCATGTAAATGCTTTCTTTCAAAATACTTTCAACTACTATATATTTTCTCAAAACAAAATGGCCCAAATGTAAGGCAAAATAGAAAAGGAAATTAACTGATCATTCAGTTATACAGGTTCAGTCAAGAACTTTTCTTAAGAAATAGTTTGTCATGGCAAATTTACAACGTTTCTTATAAACAGACCAGGTTGCTCGGTTGGGTTCAAGTCTAACTGGATCTAAAGCTTATTTTATAATTCGATTCTGGTTTAAGTAAAATATTATTGCAGTCAATTAACTCATATCAATATATGTTTCCAATTCGTTCTTTGTGTTCTCTTTCTTATAGATTATAAAAACTCGCATACAATTGTATTTAATGTCTGGAGGAAATTGGTTATAGAGAAAAAATGATATACTTTTTGAACAAATGTCCAAGAGGTAGATTCCCTGTCATCTCAAAACTTTAGGTGATGCAATGAATCACCTTCTAGTTGCAATATATTTTTTAAGTGAGACAAAACTATGAGTTATACTCTCTCATTTAAGCTCAACCTGAAGGTGTCGGTTATGGCAACTGACTTGTGGGATTATAAGTGCAGGACAGATTATAAATGAAGGGTGTTATATGCAATTAATTCTTATTGTTGTGAATATAATTTTAGTTTGGATTCTTCCCATCTTGCATTCTATATCCAATTCATTCTGCTGGATCCCTTTATATCAACTAAAATAGTTATTATACAAGGCCTATTTAAATGAAGTGAGCTTATTTCAACTTAAAAGTTCCATGATAAGAGTCCACTAGTGAAGCATATAAATTAAACACCGAGTCAAGTAATAGAATAAATTCCCTCAAGAAATTCAGATCTTTCCAGTAGTAATAAAAGGCAAATTAAGCTAAAACTGGTAATAGTCGGCAGCTAACAATATCAAATCAACAGACCCTTGCACTGTTCAAGATTAGGAACAATATCCCAGTATAAATAAAGATCATACATAGAATTGCCCACTATTATTAAATATAGTATAATCTGTACAACCCATCTCCTAAATCCAAAAAAGATAGCACCTTTACGCGATGAACTCTTAAATATATGAAGAGTGAAAAGAAAAAGATAACAAATACAGTGAAGTGATCTCTGAGACATATCATCGAACACTTAACAAGCGATCGAGTATAAGGACCTGAGGAGCTTCGATGGAGGCGGGAATGGTGAGGCCGAGAGTGGCCATTCCGGCGCGTTGCAGTTTGGCGATGCAGCAGATCGCGGCGGCGCGGCCGTGAGGCGACGAGCGGATGCGCGATGCAAAGACGGCAGCAGCAAAAGCGATGACGGCCATTTCCCGATCGCAGTGGGTCAAGTTATATAATGTCGGTTTAACCGTCGGGGGCATCGAATCGGACGGTCGAGATTGCCCCTCGACTTCTAAAATTGTTTTTATTTATTAATTTTGTTTAGTAGCGTGTATCCGCCGAAGCCATAGGATAAATCTAAAGGGCATCCCGTGATACTCACCAAACACAGTAACTCACCATTTGGTTCTGACACGTGTGAGAGATTCTTGGTTAATAATTGTTTCCTAAAATCGCTTTTAGACGCAAGATTTTTTTCTTTTAATAGGACCATTTTCGGCTTAGGAGTGGAACTGAGGAAGTAGTAATAGTTCCCATTGAAACTTGAGAATTGTTTATTGAGTTTTTCGGTATTTGGATATTGTTAGGAAGTATGATTTGAAAAATGTTGTGTCTTTTTCAGCGTTTAGATGATAATGTGAAAGTAAAAGTAAAAAAATTGACCACAAAGTTGACCGCAAAATAATATTAAAATAGAAAAAAATAGTTTATAATTATAATGGAAGTGAGATTTACATGATCACAAAATTAACTGTTTTAAGTTATAACTGATTACAAATGAAATTTGCATGACACAAAATAACAGTAGCACCCTGGAAGTGAGAAAGTGATCGTGTAAAAAAGAAAAGAGAGAAGGAAAAAGAATTTTCTCATTTTTCTTTCCGGTGTTTGAATAGATAGGGAAGTGGGCAATTATACTTCCTCATTTCCTTACTTCTGCCCATTTTCTTACAACCAAATACGTCGTTAGTTGAAGTTGCTTAGAGCATCTCGTGGTTGCAGCCACCTTTGAAGAATATTCTATAGAATTTTCTAAAATGGAGGGGTTGAACTCTAACCACAACCCCTCCATTTTAAGACTCCATTTCAATTACCTTTTTTAGATTTTCTTTTACTTGTTTTTAAAAATTATAAAAATTAATTGAATAATATAATTAATTATCATTTCTAATTAATTGATGACCTGTAATTTTATATTTCAATCAATATTATTCAATATGAGTCTTATTTTGAAGATACCGATGAGGCCTTTTCAATGTTATAATTTTTGTTAAAAAATAATTAGTAGATTTAGATTTATATTGATTTTAAATAACTAATATATGAATTAAATATGATACAAGTGGAAAAAATAAAAAATTGTATATCGTTGAAGGGGTAAAATGAAAATAAAATAGGATGAACACTACAATGAGGGGCTTTTAGAGGCTTGTTCCAATTTGAATCCAAAATACAGCTCTATTGGAGCTGCACTGAGCTACAAATTGAAGATTTGTAACCCGATTGGAGATGTTCTTAAGAAGTTAAGAATAGCCAAGAACTGTACAATGCTGGCTTGATTAATGGAATGCTAAGGTGGCAAACAAGTTGGTACAGAAATACATAAGCATGTGAATGTGTTGATCAATGATCATACTGTTGTCACTCTTGTATATTTTTTAGACAAAAAAAAAACTTTTCCGACAAGTTGTTTAATGAAGAGATTATAGTACGAGATCATACGCAGATTTTGTTTTTCATATTGACAAATAATTAGTAATACTCAGGCTATGAATCTATAAAACAATTGACTTGAAGCTATCAATCATATGAGAAAGTAAATCTCACGGCTAGAATCTTAACATTGTAGAATCGTGCTTTAATCAACAGTTTTATTTACAAGCAAGATTCC
Organism: Agave tequilana; assembly: GCA_038442645.1. Lineage (NCBI taxonomy): Eukaryota > Viridiplantae > Streptophyta > Magnoliopsida > Asparagales > Asparagaceae > Agave > Agave tequilana. The sequence goes on from JAVJIF010022193.1 coordinate 48,645, forward strand.
TACATATATTGATATCTCTTAGATAATAGCTAGTACAATAGCTAGTAATTTAGCTGAGCATGGGTTTTCAAGCCTTGGTGAGATTATTTTGCATCATGTTACCGTGTTAGGTTGGCCGAGGAGCTAAACCCTTTGTATGATGCTTTGTCAGTGTTAAATTTTGGGCAATTTATTAAAAAAAAAAATCTTATTTTATAAAATAATTCCAAAAAAAAACTCGGGTCAAAAATATTTTAGAAAGCAGACCTCTGGGGCACGTCAGCGTTGGCCGCCAGTGTGACACTGATACTTGTGGAGGTCGTTTTTAGGTTCAACCGGGGTTGACAATCCCGATTGAAATTTATATATTTTTTTATTTGTTTGGTTTGACCAGAGGAGCCAACTCCAACTAAAGTCATGCATGCTTTTATTATTATTATTATTATTATTTTGCGTTTGGGCTTGGCTGGGGTGACATAAGTGAATGTATTGCATGCAACATTCACTTGTTGCATGCAACAAGCGAAGCTTGACCGGGGTTGGCAACCCCGGTCAAGCTCAAAAGACACCAGAGCCAGTGCCACGTTGACGCCACGCGTTGATGTGACACTGATGTGGTGGTCAGAGGTCAATTTTTAGAATAATTTTTGACTCTGATCAATTTTTTGAAATTATTTTATAATATAATATTTTTTTTCAAAAATTGCCCTTAAACTTTCGGATCACGTTAGGTCCAATTCTAACGTTTTGTGTCCTGTGCCACAAAAGCATTCAATCGTGCAACGGTGTGCTTTGTAGTTATCTTCCCAGCTGCGGGGATAAGTCTGAAGCCTGAACAGCATCGCGGGCATTTGTTCCTCTTCCCAATGGAGACCCCGGTGGGGCCAAGCACACGTGGCCAAATTGCTTTGATCGATGCTTCACGAGCTTTATGCATATCTACAAAGATTTTAGATTTTTCACAATTATCATTCTAACAGAATGGTAAAAAGGCAAAAAATTTAGATTCAGAGTCTATTTATACCAGGCTATTATCTGGGGAAAAAACAAAGAAAACATATGAAGAAGAAAAAAAATGCACTCAAAATAAATAAATCCAAATGGAATATTGATTTCGGACACAAAAAAGCGCGGCCATTATTCTTTATCGTTCTCACTCTCTCAGAACAAAGGACGATAAAGACCTTGAGGCGAGAACAAGCCTAGGATAAACCCGACCCGAGTCCAAAAATTTGTTAAAGCCTTAAATTTTGTCCTAGCCCTCGTTTTGGAGTGTAGCTTAGCCACCCTGACTATGATTGAATGGCCTTCCAACAGAAATTTAAAGGGAAAAAAGTAAGAAAAATAAAACTTCACGTTTTTTCTTGTTAATTTCTCTCAAATTCTTCTGATCTCAGTCAACCACAAAATTTCCCTAAGATTGGGAATTATTACCTGTAAAAAATGTTTTTATTTTCCCAGAGAGTTTGACTTGTGCCAAGAACTTCTCGAAAAAAAAACGTGTCAAAAAATCCTTTGATCAAGTTTTCTTTGTTTGCAGGTCCTTATCTCAATACATGACTTGGTGTATATTCGTATTGCTCATATTACCTTTACTTTAATTGACTTATATGCTGTCATTTGTCTTTTAATTGGCCCACGTGATGCATTATGAAATCTTTGATGACAGTTGCTTTAATTATTTTGCCGTTTAATTCAAAATTCTTGAAGCAATTGTTTTGCTGTCGATTTCAATTGTAATTTATCTACCTCAAAAAAATTTGCTAACTTGACCAAAATTTTTATTAAAAAACATTTAAATATTTGAAAATAAAAATAGAAAATAATAATTAATTACTTGTTTTATAAATTCATTTAACCTCTATTGTTTATAAGACAAAAAACATTTATAATATGAATATTTACTTATTTTTTCACTTATTTGTTTGTTTATCTTATTTATTGGTTTCCGACATCTACTGCACTCAATTGGGCGCGTCACAAATCGTTTGTGGTCGTCTCGTCTTGTTCCTCCTAAGACGTTTTTTTTGTTAATGAAGATCTTATTTGTAGAGTCTCCTTCGTTACTTGTGCGAGGCATAATTTAGTACCAAAGTACGAACATTAGATAGTAATAAGAAAAGAAGATATATATTTCGTAAGGTAGACATATTTTTCAGAAATGTAGACATTTACTTGAAAACATCGACATATACTCTGAAATCTGGACATATATTCCTAAATGTGGACATGTATTCTAAACTGTGAAGATATACCCGGAAATGCGTACCAATGTCAAAAATGAAAAGAATCATACTAAGGTGGACAAAATATTAGAGAACGATACACTTGAGTTGTCCAAATCGAGAATAGGATATAGTGTTACAAGTACGACAATCATGTCCATCTTTTTGCATATACAACACACAATCGCGTGCGTCACAAATCAATTATTGAATCGCCTTGTCTTATTCCTTTCATGACGCTTCTTCGTTATTGGAGGTCTTATTTATAGAGTCTCATCCGTTGCCTGTGCGAGACATGAGTTAGTACCAAATTATAAGCATTGGATAGTAATGAGACAACAATGATATATATTTCATAAGGTTGACATATTTTCGAAAACGTGGACATTTACTTGGAAACATCGACATATACTTCGAAATATGGACATATATTCCAAATTTGGGTATATTTTCTTAAACGTGGACATATATTATAAAATATGGACATATACCCGAAAATATGGACACAATGTGAAAAATGAACAGAAACATACAAAGGTGGATAGAATATTGGAGTGATATCTTTGGCTTGTCAAAATTGGGAATAGGATATAGCGTTGCAAGTACCACAATTGTGTCCATCTTTCTGGCATCTACCGTACACAATCGGGCGCGTCACAAATCAATTGTTGATTCGCCTTGTATTATTCCTCCCATGACGCTTCTTTTTAACTGGAGGGAGGTCTTTTTTATAGAGTCTCCTCTGTTACCTGTGTGAGACATGAGTTAGTACCAAAGTTTAAATATTAGTTACTAATGAGGCAAAAATGGCATCTATTTCATAAGGTGGACATATTTTTAAAAACGTGGACATTTACTTGGAAACATCAACATGTACTCTAAAATGTGAACATATATTCTGAAATTTAAACACATATTCTTAAATGTGGACATATATTTCAAAATGTGGACATATACCCGAAAATGTGGACACAATGTCAAAAAAGTGGACAGAAACATACCAAGGTGAACAGAATATTGGAGAATGATACGTTTGACTTGTCCAAGTCAGAAATAAGATATGGCGTTGGGTCATAAGTTCGTTTGAATGTCCCACTTCATGTGATCGTATAGGTAATCTTACTACGCTATGCTGCATGACACAAAATAAGACCTTTTATGCTCACCTTAATCTCTTTCTGTCCACCTACGTCAAGTTCTGTTCAACTTTCTCTTTTTATGTCCGCATTACTCCTTTTTTCCGTCCACCTTTATCAATTTTTTCTAACTTTCTCTTTTATGTCCACCTTATTTTATTTTTGTCCACCTTCGTTAATTTATGTACACCTTTCTTTTTTTACATCCACTTTATTCTCTTTTTGTCCAATAATGATGGACAGAAAGTTAAGAAAGTGGACAAATTATTCAATATGTTGACAGAAAAACTCAAAACTGGATAATGCGATTCACAATTTTTTGTCCTCACTTTTTTTATATCACAAATTATTACAAATAGAAATTTCGTCACCCCCAAATTAATATTCTCAAATTTAGCAAACTAATCACAAGTTAGTCCACCTTTTAGATTAAAAATTAATCACAAATGCCAGCATGATTATCATCAAATTGAGTACATTTCAAAAAAAAAAAAAAAAAAAAACCTCAGAAAAATTACAATTCAAAATCTTTATAATCATACTTTAATCCAAAGTCCAAATAAATATTTTAAAAATTATATAAAAAGATTACTCTAAATAAATTCTCGACGAAGCTCTGCACATTTCACCCTTTGTGAGCCATGCAGAAGAACTAGGGGAGACGAGCCTTGCACAAGGAGCTCACTTGAGCCTCAACGAAGAAGACGAACTCCGCGCCGGAGCTGCTGCGATCTTCACGAATCAGGGGTGGATCGGGGGTTTATGGATCTCGCTGGAGCTCAGGGAGCTGCAGTGGTGGACGGCTCGGGGGCAGATCTCACTAGAGTTGCTGTGATATTCACGGAGATTGCCGTAGTTGATGCGATCTTCACAGATCGAGGCGGATCGGGGGCTCATGGAGCTCGCTGCGATCGGAGAGGCTCGAGAAACTCGCTGGGCTCGCCAGATCTTCACAGAGATCGCTCCTCTTCTTCTTCCCCCTTCCCCCCTCTCTTCTATCTCTCTATTTCTCTTTATTAAAATTGAACACATGAGACAGATTTGACAGAGAGATATTTTGGACTTTTAATCGCCCATAATGACCCATGTGCATGCAACCAGTGTACACCGGGATTCAGAAGTATAAATATTGGTATTGAGACTTTTTAATACCCCTTTTTATCCCAAAGAGTTTTTGCTACAACTCAAACTCTCTGGGGACCTAAAAACAATATTCTCTTAGGAAATTAAACATTACAACATAATCAAAACTGACTGAAAGAAGGTTTTCTCCGTGACTCATATAAGAACTTTCTTCGTCCGACCGTCTTCATCCGCGAGAGAAAGAGCAACATCGATCGCATTCTTCTTTTTCTTCTCTCAGCTCTCCCTTTCTTTTTCCTTTTCCTTCTCCATCATCTTTCTCTTCGGGGCTGTTTGGATTCAAGGAATTGAGTGGAAGTGAGGAAGTGAGAAGTGTCTTTTCTCATTTCCGCTGTTCATTCAAACACCGGAAAAGAAAAATGGAAAAAGTTCTTTTCCTTTTCTCTTCTCTCTTTTACACAACCAATTCCTCACTTCCAGAGTGCTACGGTTAATTTTGTGGTCATGTAAATCTCATCTGTAATAAGTTATAGCATAAAACAGTTAATTTTTTGCTCATGTAAATCTCACATGCATTCTAATTACAGTCCAATTTTTATTTTTCTTAATTAATTTTTATTTTAATATTATTTTGTGGTCAACTTTGTAGTCAACTTTTCCACTTCCACTTCCACATTACCATCCAAACACCGAAAAAGACATAACATTTTACAAACCGCACTCCCAAACAACATTCAAACATAGAAAAACTTACTAACCAATTCTCAAGTTCCCAAGGAAACTATTACCACTTCCTCACTTCTTCACTTCCTCACTTTCACTCTTAACCAAAAGAGGCCCTTCATTGATCGGTTGGTTTTCTACTGATATGAGCGAATACTAGTACTTGATTTTAATAAATTTCAGGAGCATCCTGCTCGGTTTCCACCATCTATGATATGCTAGTATTATATTATAAGCAGGTTGTTTCTGCAAACACTCCGACTATTGATCAACAGGACATTCTTCCAGAAGGAGAGCGGGAGGGCGCAGAGCGAAGCAAAACAAAGTGAGCGGAGGAGGAGGAGGAGGAGGAGGAACAATGGTTGCGACGAATCTGAAGGCGGAGACGATCTCAATGATGGACAAGAGATCGTCGCTGGAGACCAAGATGAACGCCATCATCGATCACCTATGCGGCCCCGGCGGCCCCGGGATCTCCGGCAATCTCGTCGATTTCGAGGTAATCTCCACCACCACGACGATCGTAATCTCTCCTTCTCTCAAATTTTAATTTCATAAGAAAAACCCTAGCCCTAGATTTTTTTTTTTTAATTTCTTGGTATTTGTTTTTTATGCAGGGATTTCCTCGTTCCGACATCGACATCCCTGCCATTCGAGCTCAGCGTTCTCGTCTTGCTGGTAAGTTGAATTTTTTTGATAGACCTAACCCTAACAGTACCCCTAATTTCGAATAACTGATGCTGTTATTGCTTTGATAACCATGTCTTTGATTTTGATTAAGTAAACAAGGGACAGTGAATCAGTCGGTTTATACTATTGACAAAGAACCAACTGTGAAGAGAAAATTGGTTATAGTCTGTTACGAGATCATTTGAAGCCTTTTTGCCTATAGTAAGTTATGGTATTACCAAAACAGCCAGAGGCAAATTTCGGTCTATGGGTCAGAGCTAATTAGCAAAGTCATCCTCGTGTGACATAGGATTTGGTTGGTTGGATGACATAAGCTGAATCAAATCTCTGAGCACATTGTGGAGTGTAAAGGAAAAAATAAATTGTCTATATATATATTTAAAAATAACTGTGTGTTTCACATTGCAATTTTACAAAGAGCGCTGGAAACTACTGGATGCATTCACTCATTGTCTTGAATTAGTACCTTTGAAGCGCAGAGGTACTATAGATTGCTTAAAGTCCCCCCCAGTAACCAAGCCTTTGATTTTTATACAGTACTCGGATTACTCCAACAGTAATAGTTAACAGTGAACAAGATGCCTGATGCTATTGGCTAATATTGTAATGGGGTAATTGCTCGAACCCCCCTCACATGTTTTATCACCCCCCATTTTTTCCCATCACCAATCCTCCCTCCGCCGTGATCCCGACCACTCTTTGACTGAACTGTTTTAAAGTTTTTTTAAGACAATAATACCCTTCTATATTTCTTGGCCCCAACCCATCCCTGCGATCCAACCGCCCTTCAACCGACCCATCAGTGCCCAACCCCAAGCCGTCCTTGCTGACGTCATGATCACTCCGACCTCGTCATGATCACTCCGACCGTCTCCAAGTTGTTGCCGCCATCGCCCAGGATTAAGGTAAGCTCGTTCTCTCTCTTCTGATGTCTCTTCCCCTATCTCTCTCCCCCGATCTATCTGTGTTCTCCCTCCTGATCTCTCTACTTTCTCTCTCTCCCCCAATCTCTTTCAGCTCCCTCTCTCGATTTTTCTCTCCGCGCTCTTTCCCGGGGAATAGAGAGCATAGAGAAATTGGGAGGGGAGAGAGCAGAGAGAAATCAGGAGGAGAGAGCAGAGAAAGATTGGGATTCTTTTAAATTAGGCAGAGAGAGACTTAGATTATATGGACAAAATGGACAAAATTAGAGACTTAAATTGCATGGACAAAATTATACCATTTGCATTATTAGATCTAGGTTAGGTTATGTTCAATAGTAGACTCGGGATGATGTGATTGATTTAGAGGACTCGGAATTGGAGTTTTCGGAGGAGGATTGAGAAGGAGATTTCACTTGAGTCACCTTATGAATTAATTGCTTTTGAACTTGATTTTGAAATGTGTTTGAGAACTATATTTGAATTATTGCTTATGTTGTTTGAAATTTGAACTATTGGATTATGTTTGATCTTTCTTTGAATTATTGTTTTCTAATATCTATTTTTGTTGAAAATATTGTTTCTCATTTTTTAGATGGTTTTAATCTTTTCTATATATTGACTTGATTTTTGATTCTATGCTCATATTTTGTATGTTGATAACTTGATATTAATTGGCTACAACCTGGATTTCGATTAGCGATCATAATTCATATATTCATAATTGTAGCTTTAATGTATCCTAAACAAGATGGTTTAAATTTATATTGTTTTGATATATCATGTATGTGATGTTTTAGTTATGATATTTAGGATATATCATATGATACACATATGACCTCTGAAATTGAGCAAATGTTCTCGAAAATTTTTCAATATTCGCAATCTGACATTACATTTTCCCTTCCGATATTAGGCCGACATCCGGCATTTAGAACATTGCTTACAATCCTCACAAATAACATCTTTGACATTTGAGATTAGGTAAACCTCTCATCAAGTTGTTTTTGTTGAGTTTGGCTAGCAAGTCCATGTTAGCACGATCAAGCCTTTTATGTCATAGTCCATAGTCAAGCTTCGATGTTCATTGCAACAAGACACCTGACACCTTGACCTTCAAGCGCGTTCATTTTAAAGATATAAACATTAGTACTTCTAAAAGCTACAAAAGAAATTTCATCACGAAAACTGACAATATATCTATTCGGTTTAAAACTAACATCATAACCTCTGGCACAAAGCTGATGCATGCTAATAAGATAAATGATTCAACCTTTAACAAGATAAACAACTTCACCTACTGCTCAAGGCTTCTTACGAACCAATAATTTGGCCTTTTTCACTTCCAGCAAAGGGGCCAATACTTCTTTTAAATCTCGATTGCTTTGGAAAGAGATTTGCATTATTGGTCATATGATGTGAGCAACCACTATCGAGACACTAAAGCTCTCTACATTTTGCTTACAAGAAGATGAAAAGGGTGTGCTTCCAATTCCTTATACTTTCATGGGTCCTTGTTTGTGAGTAGCCTTGATACTTTTAGATACCCATATCAAACCATAATAACTTAAATTATTCTTCACACAACAATGAGTATTGATATGTCATCTCTCATGCAATTAGTGCAAACATATGTGGGCCTAAATAATGATGTAGAAGTATAATAATGATCATAAAACGATCTTCTTGGTCCAACAAAATCATTCACACTTTTACTTTCTAAAGATGCAATATTCTATTCCAATTTATAAACCCGAGTCATTAGATAATGTTTCTCACATTCAAGTTCAATAATCCTATCCTTAGATACAATAATATCATTTGATTTTTCTTCATAACAAGCATGCATTTATTTTTAAAGAATTATACTTGCAATTTAACTTTTTAAATTCATCATGCAATACAACTATGGCATTTTCAAGTTCATCACAAGAGGAATTTTGGTTTAGAATTTTCCTCCCTTTCATTCCCATAAAGCAACCATTCGAATCATGAAGTATGAAATTAGTCGTCTCATTTCTAGGCTCATCATTTTCGGGGTCGCTTGGTTCAGATTCGTACCATCCATCATATAGGACTTTCTTTTTTGTCAGAAATCTCTTATCCTTTCCTTTAACTTCAGAAATTCCTTTTCATATGGCCCGATGAACGGGATATGTCTCCAGTCTTTGTCGAGACAGAAGTCGTTGGGAAGAAATCTGGAGGAGGTGGTCGGCAAGATTTGTGATGGTGAGTTCTTCAAGGGAGATCGGATTGGCGGCAGTGGGTTTTGGAGTTGATGAAGACAGTTGGGTTGTTTTGCGTCTCCGTAGAGAAGACGATGAACAATAATCTATTAGATTACTATTTACGAAATAATAATTGCTCATTTTTTCCTTTCCTTTTTTTCTCTTCTTTTTTTTTTTTTATGAACTTCGTCTATGGTGCCAAAATGATGTGGGGCAGAGGAAAAATTAGGGTTTGTGGTGGGGATTTTGGTGGAGTTGGGGAAGAACAAGAATTTGGGGATTGGATATGATCACGGATCGCAATGCGCATCTTGACTTCACTGCCTAATTCGATTCAATCCATGCGATCAAATCAAAACAACACAAAATTTTACATGAAAATAAAATTTTAATCAAATCATAGTTTCTTTCAAAATTCAATACATGGCTATATATAGCCTACAATACGTGCACCATACGTGCAATTATTGATAAAATCAAATCTACCCAAATCTAATTCAAATAAATCCTAAATCTCAACCAAATCTAAATTTAAATAAAATCTTATATCCTACTAAATCTGAGCCGTTCGATTCTCCCATCACCCGACTTCTTGCATATAGAGCAATTTTCATTTATTCCTTTATCCTTTTTGCTTGAGTTACTTGGGTACTTCTATAAGCTTTTACCTCTTCTCATCTTCTAGAAATCCTTCTTGAGAAATTTACCACCTCTTCATCAATGTCAAGGTCACCTTCTTTGGAGTATAAGAAGCTTTGAGCTCCCTTGAATGCAATGCTCTTCTTTTGGAGTTGATAAGCCTGTTCCTCATCTTTTTCTTGCTTCTTGAGAGTCGTCTCGACAGTTTTAAGTCTCCCTGCAAGATCTTCAAAAGTAGGTTTCTTTGCATCTAAAGTAAACTTGAATTGTTGCACAATGGTATTCTAAGCTTTTGGAAGAGCCGCCAAAAGTCTTTGATTGAACTCTTCATTTGGATGTACCCTACGAAGAATATGAAGCTTATTAACAATAATTTTAAAATGATAAAGAAAATTATCAATTATCTCATTAGGTAGCATTTTGAATGTTTCTAAATCTTGTCCCAACAGTGCAATTATGCTTAATCTCATTTGTGCCTTCATGGGTCACCGCTTTAAGAGCCCCACATTTCTTTTGCAGTCTTGAGATTCGTTATGTGATAGTTTCGACTGGATCAATAGCATAAATAATGCATGTGACGACTTTTGAGTGAAATTAGCCATCTCAAAATCTTTTCCCCAACTAATCATTTAGGGGCTCAGTGACTTTTACTCCATCAACCACTTTTGTTGGAAATGGAAACCCATCCTCAACAGTTCCACACAACTTCCAATCAATAGATTGAAAAAAATGAGTTATGCATTATTGCCAATAAGCATAATAATCACCATTAAAGTAAGGATACATTGGTTGACCTGCATTTATGGAGCCAGGTTGCACACCCGAAAGCACCAACAGATGAAATGAGGTTAAGCATAGATTGAGTCATGCATGATTTCCCTTGGCTTAATTCCACTATAATACTTTCTTGCTCAAACCCAAGCTAAGAATTTGATTACATCAATCCTCTTCCCAAGAGGATACATTAAGTAACACTCAAGTACATATATTTTGTTCTCTATTAAAGATGAGAACCACTCATGCTCAAAAAAGAAAATACAAGATGAAGGTTCCATGAGGATTTTTTGGCATGAATCATTCATGAAATTTTGAGAAATAAGTTTGTAAACAGTTGAAATTTAAACATTAGGAGATTGGAAGCTAGAAATTTCCTCTTGAACTTGTTTTTCCAATAAAATGAAAGTTTGTAGTTGCGCGCGCGTGCGCGCGCACACACACACACACACTAAAAGTAGAAAAGTTTTGGCAAAAATCAAAACGAAATTAAAAGAAAAATCATATGTCCAAAATTCAAGGAAAGAAACGAGGTGTCCAAAATCAATGAAGAAGCCATGTGTCCAAAAATCAAGGAAGAAAAAGAAATACGAGTCCAACAATCAAGGAGAAAATAAAAGAAAACATGTGTCAAAAATCAACAAGAGAAAAACACGTGTACAAAAATAAGGAGAAAAATAAAAGACAAACATGTGTGCAAAAAATCAAGGAGAGAATGAAAGAAAAACATGTGTTTTGAAATTAAATTAATAAATGGAAATTTGTAAAAATATATTGCCAATCCTCTCTCAAATTTGGCCTAATAAAATAAAATTAAAAAATAATGAACCTTCTGTCAATTAATATTAACTTCAAATATCAATTCTTATCATTCCTCCTTATGTTGCCCCTCGTAATTGTCGCGCATCTTGATCCCAAGACATATGCTTACATACAGTGAATTATTAGTAATATAATTAGTTTGTGCAAACACCATATTTTGTTGGTTTTACTCCATGTTATGATGTTTGCACAAACTCCATGTTTTCTTTCATTCTTTCCTTGATTTTTGGACACATGTTTTTTTAGTTTCTTCTTAATTTTGGAACACGTGTTTTGCTTTCTCTCCTTGATTATTGGACACAATTTCTCTCCTTGATTTTTGGACACATGGTTTCTCTCCTTGATTTTTCGACACATTTTTTTTCTTTATTCTTTTCTTGATTTTGTGCCAAAACTTTTCTGATTTTAGTGTATATATATATATTCACACACATGGAGCTTTCATTTTATTGGAAAAACAAGTTCAAAAGGAAATTTTCTAGTTTCAATCTCCTAGTGCTTAAACTTCAATTTCTTCCTAATCCGTTTTCTCAAAATTTTCATTAATGATTCGTTGCCAAAATCCTCATAGAACCTCCATCTTTTTTTTATTGCTTGAGTGGTGGTTTCTCATCTTTATTAGAGAACAAAATCTATGTACCTTAGTGTTGCTTCATGAATCTTCTTGGGAAGAGGATTGGGGTAATAAAAGCCCTTTACTCGATTTTGAGCATGACAGTTATAGTGGATTGAAGCCAAGAGAGGAGGTCCTTGGGGTGGACGTAGGCGGGAAGCCAAACCACCTAAAAATTGTTTGTTGTCTGTTTCTCTTTTTGTATTTATATGTTTTACATACTTATTGTTATTAATTGTTGCCTTGCATAATTTCATTTTGCACTACTAAAGAAAATAAAAATGATTGCATCTTCTTCATCTAGTATATTTAGTAGGGAATGAGATCATACTTGATTCTTTTACTGTGCACTATTTATAAGGTAAGTCAGAGGGTAAAAGGGTTCTTTAATCTAGCTAGCAAGTGGGTTAGTTGGATTCAAGAGGCGAAGCTGGCCGTGGGCCCACATGTGAATTGAATCTGCGCCTCTGGGTAAGGTGGGCATGTTAATGGGGGCTTATCCCTATTTGGACTTCCCTGGTTCTGCTAGCGGAGTGCTAGCCGTGGTCCAACACATGGTGCCTTTAAATCACTTGTTTTAATTGCTTATGCATGTTAATTTTGGGGACTATTTGCTGAAAAATGATCACAAATGTGTTACTAGAACATTGGTCTATGTTTGTGTAACTAGAACATTGGTCTATGTTTTCTTATACATTTAGATCTAAAAATCTTAGAACGGATCATTTTGCCTGGCTTCTCAGCCTTTTATTGGAGAACTCTTGCGATCTGAAAGTGATTACTAAGGAATGTAAATTAACATCGTTGTGGTAATCTCTGCATGTTTCAAGGGGATTACTCGTTAAAGAAGACTGATAATGCTAGGAAGTACTAGCTACCATCAAGATCCTCATTGCTGACTTCTTGTGCGCATGTTCTTTCTCGCCTTGAAAAGATGAGGTTGTCTAAATCCTACGCATTGCCAAACATTTTCCCTCCTTTGTAAGTGCATTTTGGGGTTAGAGAGTTAGAGGGAGGGGCTTGAAACCATTCCAATAGTCGGCTCATTCAGCAAGGATCCAACAATAGTTTAACCAAAGCCTGAGTTGATCAGCTTTGGCAAAAACAGTGTTGCTGCTCAGTTGAAGAGCTGAGCACCTGAACATGGTTCTAGCAATGACCCAGGCTTTGAACTCATATCTGCAAGTCCCATCTTGCTGTGGTAAATGTATTCTCAAATCAAATAACATTTCATATCATAATCCCAACGGCTTTTATATCTTTTGATAGAGAATCTCTAATTTCTAATTACATTACTGCAGTTCAAGTGGCTTGGGTGGATATATCGTATCCGAAAACTAGCAATTTGCCCCATCACCCAAAATAACTCAGTTTTCATATGAACAATTTGTTTCAATGGATTAGTTTGATCGAAAATTTGATATAAAGGGTGTAGGATAAAAAAGGATTCAATGTCATACATACTGTTGATACCAGATCTGGTAGTCAGGTTATGTGTAGGGTGTAGGATGAGGAAGGAAGGCAGAAGTGTTGACTATTACAATTTATGGTCTCAAAGTGTGAGAAATTAGAGAAGAGTTCAGACTTGTAAAACATGACCATCATTGCCTAGTTTTACCTTGGTGTTGCCTTTTAAAATCGAGTTATTTGGCATAGCTTAGGCTAACTTCTTCACAATCATAACTTCATTCAGGTTCCTTCCTACCGGGTGCATAACTGTACTCAAGTGTATTATGATTTTGTTGACTTTGCTGGTCAATGTGGTCATAGCAAGGACAATACAAGATTCCTTTCCTTTTTCCTCTTTTGCCTGCAAGCATGGCTCTTTTGCCTAAGTATTTTAACATTTATTGTCCAGAATTTGTTAATTTCAGTCGTATCATCAAATTCAAAAGGCGTAAATGGCATGATATTTTTCTTTTTTTGGAAAAAGATAATGGATCAAAGCCTTTGGCCACTGAAATTCTTATTCATGTGTTTTTCCTATAAGTTATATGCAAGACCCTTTGGGATTTGAAATAAAATAATTCATTGTTTACATACATTACTCATTCAAGTTTTCCCTATAATTGCAGCACTTCGCAATGATCACAAGGTCCTCACAGCTAAAATAGATGAAAATTTGCAAGTCTTGCATTCAGCAAGATTAACTAAAGTCGCACCATTGGTGCCAAAAAATTCAGGTATGCTTTATGAAATGCTGCAGGGAAGAATGTGCGACATTTAAAATTTACACTTATCAGATATGACTGACATGTTGCATACTGTACCATATAATTAGCTGTTGTTATGTGTTATGCCATGGCCAGAAGACTGATAAAGAGGACAACCCAGTTTTTTTAGTTCTTGAGATTAAATGCTCTTGTTGACTGTTATTTATCCATGGTCATGCAATGTAAATTAATTCTTACTTGTCATGTTTTTGCTTTCATTATGTTACTGTTTCTAAATCTATCCTGTTGTATCTATCCTTCGCGTATGAAGACTTGTTTATGGGGTATTTTGTGCCTGAGTTGCTGATAAGACTGAGGGGTTGTCTTTTAACTTCTTTTTTCCTCTTAAATTTAAAAAGAACAAGTTTATATTTTTTTTGGGTTTGTGTTCAATCACCATGGGCACCTAACCAGCTTCTTAGTGGTATGTTGCAGATGCATCTGCTTCTATTCATGATGCGACATCTCCAGTTTCCCCTATGGACGAGTACCCAGTTACAAGGGTTCCATTTGCAATGATTGATGAGATAACTGATGATTCTCCAGCAGCAGAAGATGGACTCCAGCTAGGTGACCAGATCATAAAATTTGGTAATGTTGAAATGGGTGATGAAGTTGTACGTAGGCTTGCATCAGAAGCACAGTCAAATCAAGGCCTTCTGGTTCCTTTGGTAATTATGAGGCAGGGTTCTCTAATGAATCTAACTATAACACCCAGACAGTGGCAAGGTCGTGGTTTATTGGGGTATGATCACATTTTATTTCCCTTCATACACTTAAAAATTATTGCTAAATGCTTAGGTATGGGACGACATGTTCCTGTGATAACTCTATATCTTCTTTCAGAATGCAATAGCTTTCTTATAATACTTGCTTCAATTGACACATCCTAATTGTTATTTTTTTTCCAATATAAGTTTGTTAAATTGACTTGACAAAGAAATGATGTAGCGGATTTTCTTCTTGTCACCTCCGTTCTGTACCTTACTTTTATTGATCCGATGTTTATCCCCCCCTCCTTATGTATCTGTATATATCATTGACTTAAAGTAATTACTGTTAAATCCAGGAGAACTGCAATTTGAAAGTTGCTACATTTACTGTTGTTCAACCTCAGACGTTTAACTGGGGGTGCCTTCAGAAAGTACATAGGAGGGGATAATTTAACTTTTGAGGTAGACTGAAGGCTATATGTTGTAGACGATAACAGAGAAATTCAGTTAACTTGATTAAAAGTCTTATTTGAAGATAAGTTGCAAGTTACGGACATGTCCAATGATTAGAAGTAAAATCAAGTAACATTTTAGTTTTAGAAATGCACTCTAAACTGTTAGATGAAACTTGCTTTATATTGAAAGAAAACAAGGTTCATAATCAGGTAATTAGATTTTATCACGTAAGTTATGGATTTTGGGATGATGAACTGGGAGTCTTGGAGTTTAACCTGACTCTATGGAGGAACAGGTATGTTTTACAGGCAAACATTTGTGACATGTAAGGCAGAAAAAGTGGTGGAATGTTCCAAGCTTTTAATGCTAATATTGAATGACTAGGCAGCGGAATATTTAAAGATACTCGTCTGTTGTTTGGTTTGCTTATTCTTGTCAAACTTCCTGATTTTTGTTTCAATCATATTATAAAATTGGGAAGAACTGAAAATATACAAACATTCCAACGCTACCTTCACAGCTCAGAATCAGATGCTAAGGAAACTCTTTTATAACTATATCTTTGTGTTTTCTGCAGCTGCCATTTTCGAATCTTATGAGAGGCATAATAGTCTTCACATGAATGAATAGCTGGTGAGATTCTTTTGCTGTAAAATAAATAGCACACACAAACATATGCCCTACATGTGTATTGGTGCATGTTGCCTATGCCATGTTCATTATAGAAGCTGTGCCTTTAATTCCTTTGTTAATTTTTATAGACTTTAGCAAGTATGACACTTGAAATGCTTAATTTTACGTGCCAGCTCATGAGTTCTTGTTTATGTTAGGGTATAGCAGACATGAGTTTCTTTCCTTAACTGTGGGCCAATATATGCAATTGCATTAATAATATCTTACTCATGTTTTTAGAAGCTGCTTTAGGATGAGTATTGGGGATGGTCACCTTGTCATTCAAAAGTCACAAGGGTGTCTTCACTATGGTAAGGTGATGGATATCACCATATTTTGTGTTTATGTGAAGAATATGATTCTTGGTTCTTATGTCTCTTACAAATCAGCATATGAGTTTGATCATGGTTTAAAATCTCGGTATCACTGTTGGTCAATGATTTTTAGTATTAATATTGTCTGCCAAATCGGCAACATCGTCCGATATACGCCAATATTGTAGAGTAAATATCATATCGGGTACCTCAAACCCGATACAATATCGCTGACATATATTGGAGTAATACAATATTTGAAACTATAGTTTTGATACATTACGTGAACAATCCACAAAATTTTGATTTGAAGTTGCGACTCCGAAGAGACTGAAATTCAAAACATTATGAAAAGAATGTTGGAAAGCCTAAAACATGAATGCAAACCACAGCTTTTCATGAGTATATATGATTTAGTAGATATGATTTATAACTATAGCAGATGTAAAACTACATTAAGAACTAAACTCAGCTACAGATGAAGAGCTGACATATTCCTAAGTTAATAACAATCCACGATTAAGAGGCAAGTGGACAATTATAAGTAAGTAAAATGTGCAGCAATAACAAGATCCATCACCATCAACATAATATGTAGGCAACTGCATAACCTAGTATGCGGCCACATTTATGGTTTGTGGCCTTATACTACCCTTGGCTGCATACAATTACATGTCTGCATATGTTGTCACACGTTCTGTGGTCTACAACAGTGAACTTATTACTTAGCATTTAAATTCTATGTTGCTGGTTGTTATGACTACAGACTACTACGTCCTATACTACTTAGACTGTGCTATTATGAAGCATACCACCAGAGCACCATTTGATACCACAGTTGTAATTAGGAAACTGGAAAAGGCCTTCTCTGTTTGTTGATACCTGTAGAATGGCATAGGTGTTGAAACATTGGGTTAGTTGACAAGGCAGTAGAAGTTTCCAATCAGTTTATTTTTCTCACGAGGATAAGTTCCACTTGTAACCTAGTAAAGTAAACCCTCTATTCAGTCTTTAACTAAGCACATACCTTGTGGAAATCATGAACAATGAATGATTTGTGCAGTTAGAAGGGAAAGGAGCAAAACTTTTGTCTTTAACACGCCAGTGGTCCGTAGATCTCCAATATGCATTAGTGAAACTCACACACCTGACTGGCTTTGGCTAGAATATTGAGTAATTTTATCCTTGTTTGAAGATTTAATATTCCTCATGGCATTGCTCGACTATTTTGTTTTTATTCACCTTTTTAGGACCTTGGATGCTCTCTGCATTCTACATCAGTTTGGTATTAGAGCTAAATTTCTTACTTTTTCTTCCTCCACAAAATTTTCCCCTTCCATGGAACCCTAGCCTCCACAAAATTTTCCAAAAACCTAGATATACAACTCCTTTCTCTTCTCTTCTTTTTTTGCAAAAAAAAAAAAAAAAGAAAAGAAAAGAAAAAATCACAAAAAAAGAAAATAAAAGAAAAAGGAAATAAAAAAAGAAAGAAAGAAAAATTTACTATTCAGGTACTGTTCATCTTCCGTGATCAAAATAGCACCCTTTTCAATGACAACTCCGTCACTGCCACCCCCAGGTCACCGCTGACTTCGACGCCCTTGACGTCCACCGCCGCTTCAACATCATCATCCTGTCGCCACGATGACTGCCGTTTTCTGCCACGAAGTCCTTGTCATCCGCTAGCTTCGTTGCAGATCTCTGCCTTCGCTGCGATCTCGCCGAGAGCACTGCCACAAGCCAACATCACCGTGCCATCGCCGCAGTGACTCTCCCTCTCCATCCCCTCCGACTTCGTCTTTCCCCATTAAGATCATCATCGCCGCGCCATCCCTTTTAGCAAACCCTCTTCTGACTTCGCCACTGCCGCTCTATCCCACCACCGTCGCCCTCGGTCTTCTCTACCATGACTTCCTCCCGCTTCCGATCATCACTACCAGCAGGTCATCACCGCCCTTATCTTCAGTCTCCATCACCGATCTGTCGTCACCAAGCCTTTGCCGACCATCACTGTCGTTACATCGTGTTGCCGTCGATCTCCTCTTCCCAGACTACCACCGCTACGCCGACACCAAGAGATTTCAGAACCCTAGCTATCGAGAGAAAGGAGAAGGGTTAAGTGGGTTCGGGTTCAAAATTTTGGGTTTAACTTGAATCCGTTATCAAACGAGTTTAGTTTGAACCGGGTTGTCATTCGGGCGCAATTCAATCAAACCCGACCCGAACCCGTTCCACTCTGAATTGAGTCAGCAAAACTGGTTCAACCATGTCCAACCCGGTTCAACTCAGTCCACTCAACTCAACTGACTCAACGCAACACAAATCAACTCAGGTCCAACTGAGTCAACTCAACTATGTTGGACTGAGCTAACTCAGTCCAGAAGCAACAACACATTGGTCTTTCAGAGCCTATTTCAGTCCCGTTCGGAGTCTGATTCAATTTCCGTCTTTTTCGTTGGATTCATGACTGAGTCTCAGAGCCACTACAAAAATTTCATAGCTTTTGGGCAGCAAATCTGGTCTCTACAAGCCTCTATTTGGTGCCGATATTGTTTCTATAACAGAAGTGCATAGATTCTTGGGTAATTGTGCGCCTTATGCATTGATTTCTCTTCATTGGCTTTTACTTTTGGTAAATATATAAATACTAATTGTGATGACAAGTATATTGAACGGGCTATGTTTTAGGTTGTCTCATTTTTTTCGGGATTTTGATAATCGTTATGGATATGAAGCTTGGGAAAGCGATCTTGAAAATTTCTTTAGTTATTTCTCCCTGATAATTGAGGAAAAATGTCGTTATGCCATACTTAAATTGGATGGAAAAGCTTATTATTGGTGGAGAGATAAACCATAAATTATGTCGATATTAGTTTATCTTACAAGACCTTCTTCGTATTCGGTATGCTCCACCCGTTCATTTATCTGAGTTGGATTGCAGAGAGCCCAATGTTGAGTAAGAGTCCGGGCTTGAGATCTAACCAATCACTGATCGTTTCACTGTAAAGGTTGAGGCAGATTCAGAGTGTCCAGTCATTATCTAACTTGATGGTCTTGATGAGTCAGAGTCAGAAGTTGCTATTGAGTTAGTGTCATTGCAAGAAGAAACTCCTTCTCGACCTACAAAGGTGGAAGAGTCTCTTATTGAGGTTCTGTAGATCTCCTAGCGGAGCCTACCATGGAGCATTGCCATCCTCGCCAGCAATAAGGGTTCAATTGTCCCTGAGGTTACCTGACACATACGATTCTTTGCAGATTTTTCTACAACAGATAGGCTCGCAAGAGATCAAGCTTCTTATGATGCAGAGTACAATCAGTCTAGTCTTCAACAGAGATGACTTGTTTTGACATGCTGCATGTATTTTGCTCGAGTTACCATTGACTGCAGCCGGTTTATCCCGAAAATTAAATCCACTTCCATCACCGTGGTTCAGATATGATATACTGATGCCGGTTATATGACCTCCACCATGGCTTGATTGATGCGAGATATAGTTCAATTCTACCTGTTCGTGTTTGCTATCTGTTACCACTGCATTCACCAGAGATGAATGCTTTTAAGCCGGGGAGAATTATGGGGATTGTTCTAGTTTTAATTTCTTTAGTTTTTTTTATTTATGTTATTTGTTTTAGTAGTGTTAGTCCCATATTGGTTGTGGTGGGAGAGTACTCTTTGTATGGGTCTATTTAAGGCCAACTGCTGTAATTGTTTAGGTAGACTATGATGAATTAAAATTAAACCTTTTTTGTTTAGCATGGTGATTTGCTAAATCATTTTGAATCTTTGCATGGTGATGTGTAGCGGGAGAGAGATCTCCCGGGTGCTGAAGCCCGAATTCATCTTTATCCCCTCAAAACCCTAATTTTCAGTCTCTTCTTCCTCTTTCCCTTCCTGTTCCACATCATATATCCTAGACATTCCAAAGAGATGTATCCTAACTGAGAAATTAAAAAATCCCATGCATGAATGATTGATTCACAACTCCATTTGATATATAGCTGCATTTATGTAATTTTTCACTTTCTTAATGAAGAATTATGATTATTCTCGTAACTGTTGATTTGTGTAAATTTTGAAATATTTTACATTACGTGATTTATTGTGTTTTTATTAACCATTATGGCCTTACAAATCATTTTTATGGATAAACAATAATAACTCATGCACACATATAATTTGTTGTTGATTACCATCATATTCACGTTGTCCATTTCATAGATGTACCTGTGAGCCCATCTAGTGTCGTATCTAAATCCGTATCCATACACGATTCACCATTGAAACCTTTTCCCATCACAATCGGTCAGTAGACTCAACATTCATCCATATTGGAAAGTTCCACTTAAAATTGGACAAATTTACGATTGGCTATCAACCCTATTGTCTGTTAAATGCCGGGGCTATGGACCGGAAACGATTGCCTAATTCTTGTAGGTTTTTTTTGCAGGTCGAAATACCTACTTTAGAGTTAAGCATCTCAAGTTTATGAAATAATGGAACAACCCTCCAAATTCTCCTGGACTAAGATTCTAGAAGAACGGACAAGCATTTTTATAGAGGATTGCATTCATCTCCATGCATGGTTCAAGACGAAGAGCCAAACAGAAACAAACTCCTGAATCCCTGCATACAGTATACAGTATTGCACATATTGATGCATCATTCAAACACTATTGAACCTCTTCTCCATCTTGACATGTTCATTGCATCATCTTTAAGTATGTTTCATCATCATGCATTGAGCCAAATGCATGTTCGGCGCATGCACATAAATGCATGCAGTGAGGCGGGCTTACATGCAACCATCCATCTTTACCTGTCTGCACGTTCATTCCCATGCATCTAACCATAACCAAAAAAGAACACGAGTAGACATTAATTCTATATAGAATTAATTATATTTTGTGCATATGTAAGATGCTTATCATATTTTAATTTATTTGATCATCCTGACGTGCATGTTTGCACACTTCATATGTTATAAATCCATTTATGCTTGTGTACATATGTTGAGCAGTAGGCTTGAATGAATATGAGTGTGCTCTCAGTGGTACATCATAATCAGACTTGGAAGAGCTTTTTATTATCTCATAATTAAAATATTTAACTTAAAAAAGCAATGCTGTATGATTTATTATGCAATTAAATGCAGCTAGATAACTGGAAGTAGAATGATTACCCCATAAAAATATAGGTCATATATGAAGCATTCCTAATTTCCTATATTACCTCAATCTATTTGATAGAGATTGTTTTTTTTATTGCAATCAGTGACGCAACTAAGTATTCATCAATTATTTAGTTGCAGTGTTCTAAATGGCGGCCACAGCGGCCACATCGGCTGGGAAAATTTATCGGGGATGGGGATATATCGGGGACATATCGGGGATATTTTCAAAAATCGGATGTCAAAATCGGACTGTAAATATACATATCTTCTTGTTTTAAATTGCATCTCAATAGACAATATATTCATAAATTATATAAAGCTACATAAAACATCATACTTATATGTTTAACATATACTTAACTCGATAACTTGCATTAAGCTTATAGATGCATAATCACTATCCAAGTGTAGAATCTTCACAAATGCCACAGTGCCACATCGCTCGAATTACTCAAGTACCTAACCTAGAAATTGAGTGCAAAACGCTATATCGGGTTCAAAATCGTCGAAATTGCGGCCGATATATCGGGTCCATGCCGATTTATCGGCGATTTTGGGTGAAAATCGCTATATCAGTTTGGATGTGCCAAATCATTGCGGTTAGGTGCCGTAAATGCAATATCGGCGCAATATCGGGGTTATATCGGGGATATTTAGAACACTGTTTAGTTGGCAGTTAGAAAAATAGGATGGTTTACCCTATGTAGAATTTCCATATATGGTGTCTCATCATAATCAGGTAAAAAGTTCAATTTGCAATCTGTCACGACAGAAAACGAGTTATCAATTGTTTATATTAGTACAATTGTTCTTGGATGGGAAGCGTGTAAAAGAAGATAACCTACAAAGTGTGAGAAAAGATAAGCAAGTCACTTTTGTTGGGTTTAGCTGCCATAGGCTTGGCTGAAAAACACTGAGAATACAGAAACATAGTAGTGGTTGTCAGAATCCTAGCTGTACAGGAAAAAACTTGTATGATTTTGTTTCAGAAGATGCAGTGGAAATCTTTCCTTTGCAGCCCTAGTATTAGAAGCACACATAGTCGGAAAATGTGAGTATTGGTACCATGGCACAAGTTTTTTTGTTTATTTTAGAACAAGAATCATGCATCTCGCTTGAAAAGCAATTCGACCTTTTGTGTTTGTTATCGTTAAGTGCGTAAAATATTTGTGAGTTTCATTAACTTTTGAACCGTAGATAAAATAAAACTGAAGCTCGTCCTTGTGAGTTTTAAATCTTTTTATCTTAAAAGGTATTTCAGTTTTAGGTCAAATCAATAGGAGAAAAGGTACGAGACAATAAGCATTTCACTGCTTTTAGCCTCTTTATCTGTTGAGCCCAGTTCTTTACACTTTCTGACTAGAAGGCAATATACACAAGTGAACTGCTGAAGGTCTCATAAATCACACTGTCTCTTGTGCAATTCTGGACAATAAACTTTTGCTTCCATCTTTTTACATTGAACTTCAATTCATATGTCATCTTGCGATACCTTGTGTGATTTCTGTGTACTCTGCCTCTCCAGACATAGGCATGCATCCAGACAAATTAAAGATCAGTACCATTCCGGCAGGGATATATCTCTTTAAGCTTTCTTACAAAAGTTACAAAGAAACCTTTATATAATGAAGCTATTGTTAAGATACAGGCACTCATCAGTTTTTTGTGTCAATTTTTTTCTATCTGAATGGATTGGGTGCTATGACAATGATTGATTGGTGTTGTGACAATGACTGATTGTTTTCTATGATTGAATGTTTGTCACTGTTGCAGGACAATTTGGAATTGGCCCAGAGGCATTTCTTGTTTGCATGCTTTTCTCTCACTATCAAAAGGGCAAGCTGTACTCTGGGGTTATGGCAGGTTCTAATGCTTTTACTGTTCTCTCTTAAATCATGTCATCTTCATGCATGTTAAATATTAAGGTCACGTATTGATGGCCCTTGTGGTTATATGGTGTGTTTTTTCTTATTGTTCCTTGAACTTTTGAATTGCACATGAGAGAATTCTGGGGCTTGTTTGGAGAAGTCACAAATGATCTGTCAAAGTTGTAGTTTATTCCTAGAAGCGTGTTGTTTGATGGAATTCCTCTTGTTTTGTCATAAAATGTTAACCTGCTTTTGGCTTGTGTGGTATGAATGAGAAAGTGGAGGAAACAACTATGTTACTTAGAGGGGAAAATGTCATTTCTTGATTAACCCTGCAAAACGTACCTTTCACATTAAGATAGTCATTGCGTCTCATGTCTTCAGATCTAAGTGCATTCCTCTTCAGTGATTGAGCCTGGCTCCTAGTCATACTCAGTTTTGGATTTGTGCATTGAGTTTCTACCTTTTCTCGGTAGTTCCAGGGCAGGTCTGGATCGAGTAGTCTCCGAATCTAATGGAGTTTTCATGATTGTTTGTTTCTTTCATTGTTCCCCATCTGCCATTTTTTTCTGTTTGAATTTAACGTGATATGTGGGCATAAAACAATATTATGAGTTTGGAACTGTCATTTTGTTACAATAGTTGTCAGTCTGTGCATAAGATGGATTCTCTCAGGTAAATATTCTTTCCCTGCTAAGCAAAGAGCATAAAGCTCGAGTGTTACCCGAGATGTCTGCACACAAAGTGACAGTTACATATTCTATATCGAAGTAACAAAACTCTTTTGTGAAGAAAATCCTTTTCTTTTGGGAACTTATCTGGTCATACTGTTTGTCAATCATTATTAAGCTTTTGATATCCTCTTTGAAACCTTAATCGTTCTGTGCTGGTAGATTAATATTCTTGCTAGAAAATCTGCAACCCTGCTACACCTGCATGTATGTCTAGTGTTTTATTATGGGTTCTTAGGATACAATTATCTAATGATTAGTTTAATTTTATAATTGTGACTCAAACAGGCATGATGTGCATGACACAAGATGATGCGGATCCCATCTTAGTACTTTTTTTGTTTTTTTTTCTCTTTTTGTTTTTCTTTTGCTAGCACCTTGGTATGTTTGAACCTTGCAAACTAGTTGATGAGGATATCACCAGTTGCTAGTTATTTTGTACTGTCTTAGTTTATTTTTGAGCCTAATTGTTGCTTTTATTGTGTTTTTAGTACCATATCGGTAATATCTAAGAATTGAACTCTTGTAGAGCCTATAGGCCTCAGTGCTTTCTTATTGGGAGACAATGATGAATAAAAATATTTTTCAGTTAAATTTCTTGAATGTTGAGTTCATGAGATTGAAGTGTAAAGCTCGTGGTGTAAGGAATGCCAAGTCCAAACTTATCTTTCTTTCTTATCTCCTTCTTTTGATACCCTAATTCTTTTTTTATTTCTTCTTTCAAAACCCTAATTCTCAATTTCTGAATTGAAGATGATTGTGATCCTCTTGTATTACATCAGTTTGGTATCAGAGATTTGGTTTCAATCCCTTTCAAAATTTTCCCTAGCCTTCTTCCTAACCTTAGATCTATTCAAAAAAAAAAGAAAGTGAAAAAGATCGAAAAATATATAAAAAACAGATCAAATCCCTCGGATCTGTTCCCAAAAAAAACACTTCACTGTAGCAAATACTCAAAAAAAATCTCTCGAAAATCATAAAAAATTCTCATGTTCCTCTCTCTCTCTCTCTCGGTCACTCAACCTATAACCCCATCCCCCTTCTCTCTTTCCACTCTTGCCGCTCCCTCTTGCCAATCATCGACGACTAGCACCCACACCGCAGCCTATCGCCTTGAAGTGCAACCACGTCGACCTCACCTCTCAAGAGCTCACCACCAAGCTCTGATCACTCGTAGCCGCACCCTCGCCAACTTCGACTGCAAGCGCTCTGCTGACTCTGCAAGATCCACCGCCTTCGCCGCCTCTCCACCATATCCCTTGCTACCCAACGCCACCACACTCCTCTCCCACCGACAGAGAACGCGACCTCAAATCGACTCCGGATCTCATTTTCTTTTTCCACCTTGCAAGCGCCAAATCTCCTCCTTCCGCTGTCACCGCGAATTTGTCCTATCTTTTTCGTCTTTTTCCTTGACTCTTCTTCGTCCTCGCCGTCGTTCATCGCCCCGGAGACATCATGATTCTCCCTCCCCAACGACAGCGACCCCAGATCTCGACTTCGTCGACGATGTCGCATCATCTTCTTCCTCATCTTCATCTCGCCGGAACCCATCTGACGATAGTAGCATCGTCCAGTTCTCGTCGTGCCGTCCTCGCCGTGATCTCATCGTCGTCGTGGTCTCGCCAGAACTCCTTACCGACGTTGCCAGCAGTCGACAATCACCGCCGCGCCTCCACAGAGCCCCAGTAGTCGCCGCCATCGACAAAGCCATTCTGATTCCATTCGGGTCCGATCCAATCAGGTTTGTCTCCAATCAGACCCGACCCGATCCAACATGAAACCTGACCCGCCTCAAGTTGGATTCAGGTTCGTTCAACTCAACTCGACCTGACTCAGTGAGCCACTCAGGGAGTTGACTCAGGTCGAGCCAGACCAAGTTGTAACTGAGCCAACTCAGACGAGTTGACTCAACAAGTCAACTCAACAGCAGTCCAGAGCCCATTTCTCGCCTGTTTGGAGTCCGTTTCGAGCTCTGTTCGAGATGTGGGTCTGTAACTGAGTCTCAGAGTCATTGGGAAGATTTTTACAGCATTCAGACAGCAGATCCTACCTCCACAAGCCCTTGTTTGGTGTCAGTTCAGTTTCAGCTGCAAACCAGTACCGTTGTTCGAGCTTGTTTTAGGCCCGAGTCGCGCCCGATTTCTGCCATTCTCAAGGCAACCATCTTCCAGAGCTTATTACCGTTGTCCAGGATTTTCGTGGGTGATTTCAGCCCTTCAGCCTGAGTATTTCTCTGAGGATTCTTAGAGAAATTTTGCGTTTGGGCGTGAACGACTACCCCTCTGGTGATATTCTAACTTGAGCTGAATTGCTAGCTGTTAAATTACTTGTAACTGCTATTTGAATTGCGATAATCTTTTGGTTGAATTGCTATTTGCTTCTATCTAATGGTTGCATAAATATTTGTCATTTTTCATCATTTTCAGAGTGCATTTTCTTTATATTTAAAACTTGAACTTTTATGATATTTTTATTTTTCACTTAGTGCACACATTTAGTTTACTTGAGTTTAGGATTCTCCACTACATTTGCTTGTTTGTTTGATTTTACATTTGTAGCCATTATGATTACTCAATATTATAAGAAAGACCTTTTAGACCAGTTACAAAACCTCCGTCAGGGTTATATGTTCGTTCAGGATTACATAGCCATATTTGAGGACTTAACCAGTCATAGTGACGTGAGAGAGCACTGTTTTGAGACTATAACTAGGTTTGTTTGGGTTTAAGGTCCAAAATAAGGTTGGACCTTAAACCCCAAACAAACATTACTGGCGCTTATGATTTAGACACCGTTGAAGAGGCCTTTGATGTTGCCTTAAAGATAGATTTGTCTTTCAAAATGTTAGTCAATGCCAAGGCCTGGTGTTCTAAGTGAGTGATATGGATATTATGATTATCAGTGCCTTTCGGAGAGTCAACATGTTAGAATCGTGCCAAGTGATGATGTTGACGACTTGAAGGTTGTTGAGGATGCCCACATTCCTTTTAAGACTGCTAGTATAACAAAAAAAATATATCAGTTGGTTTCGACACACCGATTATTGATGAGGGTGATGCTTCTAAGGAGGATGCTAGTGAAGTAGTAGATGCGATAGTCGAGTCTGGTACACCGTTGGATGTTAATGCTCATGCTCATGATATTAGTGAGTCTGCGCCTGAATTAGCGGAGTTTAGTGTCTCTAGTCAGATCTCTATATATTCATTTGCCACACCTTGATAGAGGATGATAGTAAGCACGAGACAGTTGATTCCAGTATCGTTACGTCTAGTGGACCATCTGAGTTCCCTCGTAATGAGTATAGTTTTATGGTTGTTTCAATCGATTCATTTTCTAGTGAGTCACCTAAGTTCTTTGCCATGATCTAGCGGATGGTTTCTAATACTTCTTCTTTTTCTAATTGTTTGGAGTTTGTTTTTGAGTCCAATATATCTTAATCTGCGGGGTTAGACATGCCCTAGGCATCCTAGATTTATCTTTTTTTCCATCTTTAGGAATTATGTCTAGAGTGCCTATTGCATTGCACTTGCTTGTTGTACATATTGATGATATCACTAGGCCGATAGCAATTTGCAATGACACATACAAATTTGTTCCATATCCACATAGTATTTGGCAGGAATTTGTAGTTAATAATAAGGTGATGGTTACGAGTCACCCTGAGGTCGTGAGGAAGTTGCACGCCTGACGTATAGATTTTGATAGGAGTCGTATGAGGAGTGCTTTCATTGCTTATGTGCTAGACATTCCATTCTATTGGATCCTGGTATCAGTTTTGTCTTCAATAGGGATGATGCGCCTCTGTATTCTATCGGTGCCTTGATCGAGCTACCCTCTTTTACAGCCAATCTTTAACAGAGGTCGGCGCCACCTCCACCACCATGGTCTCGATGTGATGTATGTCCACCGCCTTCGCTCGATTGAGGTGCTTCGTGATCTCGACATGGTCGAATTTCTCCCATTCCGGATGAAATGATGAGGACATCACCAGTTGTTAGTTGTTTTGTATTGTCTTAGTTTATTTTTGAGTCTAGTTACTTTTATTGTATTTTTAGTACATCAGTTATATCCGAGATGAACTCTTGTAGAGCCTATAATTAAGCCTCAATGCTTCTTATTGGGAGACAATAATGAGTGAATTTTTTCAGTTAATTTTTTGAGCATTAAGTTCATGAGATTGGGGTGTGAAGCCCGCGTGGTATAAGGGATGTGAAGCCTGTGGTGCAATAGACGCGAAGCTCAATTTTATCCGTCTTTCTTATCTCCTCCTCTAAAAACCCTAATTTTTTTAATTCTTCTTTCAAAACCCTAATTCCCAATTTTTAATTTGAATATGATTGTGATTCTCCGTATTACATCACTAGTTCTGAAAGGACTCGTCGCTTACAGGTGGAAATAGATGGGCTCCACACTAAGATTTATACCACAAATTTGTTGCGTACGCGTGTGTGTGTGTGTGTGTGTGTGTGCGCGCGCGCGCGTGCGTGCGTGCGTGCGTGTGTGTGTGTGTGTTGGGGGATGGGCCGTGGGTATCAAATTAGGCTTATTATTGACGACTTTATAACCTAATTCCTATTACAAGTTTTGTTACCATTGTAAGCGTCAATAACTCTAGCTGTAACTCCACTTCAATCATTAGAGGGGCTCAAGAAGCCCTTGGAAGCATGCATCTTCAGTGTCATTGATGCTCAGTTTTTTGCTTGACTTTTAGCAACCTACCGGCACTTGTTACCCGTCATGGTTCGCTGGGATGATTGAGATCACGACACTGCCTTAGTTAAAGAGATCCGTAGACATAATACTGGTATCTGCTCCATTTGGTATCCATTACATGTTTACTTCATAGTGATGTATGTACAAGACATATATAGAACATGCTATAAAGTTGCAAGCTCTTTTGGGATACTTCTGTATTAACAAAACAATTTTTTTTTTTTTTAGCTCAATGACATGATTATTATTTACTAAAAGAGGACTTTATGGAGAGGATAGCATATAAACGGCTATTCTGATCGTGATTTTGGCTTATTTGAATCTATTCAAAAGTAATTTGATTCGGATAATATCTGGTTTTGCATAATACTTCTCAGATTCTGATTGACAAACATGAAAAACAAATTGTGGATAGTGTATTACTCGCACACGATTCTTCGTGTTTTTCATGTTTTTTTTTAATACAGGATATATATGTCATGTTTAGTATCCCTCTTTCTTACACAGGAAAAGAGTAATTATGGCATGTGGCACTCTCTAATTGGTCGATAACACGATGGCCCACTGAGATATCACTCGATCTCTGTTTCTTATTTCTCCTCTATCAAGTAGAGCTAAGGCTACGTTGTCGAATACCTTTTTGCACTATCATGATTTCGTTAATAAAGCCCTGCATCATTAAAATGAGTTGAAACCGTTTTGCACTATCAAATTCAACAGAAAATGGTTGTATTTTTGTAAGATTTGACAAATTTATTTTTTCATTTTATTGAATTTAGCGAAAAAACACATAGTACATACATTTTTTTGGTCATTTCAATAGCACATGAGGGTGTATCGAGAACATTGATAGCACATGAGGTTTTGTATAATTTACGCCAGATCTATTTATAGACAATCAGTCACTACTTCTATTGTAGGCTTCTAGCAACACTAGGGAGAAAATTTGCCAGGCCAGTTTGGGCTGTTTGATCACCATCACTTCCATCAGATTGATGGGTCTTTCACAAGCCCAGCATGAACACATCAACAGTTAGGCCCCCCTTTGTTCTACTGTTTTGACGTTCACTTCGTGATGGAAGCCATTTCTCTCTAGAGAAGGGAAACACCGGTCTCTGAATCCAAAGATTCTGTCTGTCTCCCGAGACATTGAGACCCAACTTGTTGGATTGAGCTCGGTTTGATCCATGCTACATCTTATTGGACCCAACATGACGTGACTCGAGCAGTTCAGACCTTGGCTCCAAGTTTTCTTAAGCACCCGCAGAACTGAAAATGTGAAGCCAGCAAGAAACAGAAGTAGAAGAAGAAGAAGCCAACCTTTATTAAAATTTCAATTTTCATTAGCTTTGCGGCATGTGAATCCAAAACTGCAATGAAGCAGCAAATTGCACCAGGAAACTGAAGAGATGCTTTTGCTGCTGAGTTGCTGCATGAAATGTCACAAATGGTCGAGGGCTGAAAGCCTTGTGTGAAGTGGTGAGTGATGCCAGAACTTAGTTATGTAGTTTTATATAAAAGTTTCTTGCAAGCGAATGAGAGATTTCGCTTTTCGCCTCTCATACTTGGAATGAGAGAAGGATATGAGGTCAGAGCTGCATAACAAGATCTTGTGATTCTTATAATCCCTCGTGTTCATAGTATATTTCTCATATTGGCTCCCCAGTGGAATAGGTTGAGCTTGATTTGCTGAACCACGTAAATTTTGGTGTTTTGATTTGTAATTTTCTATTCGTTCTTGTGTTTCTTCGTGATTGATCTTAGTGTTGTTGCTAAGATTGGATTAGAAGAATCGTCGATTTGTTGCCACCAACACCATTTTTGGTAATTCTAATTTCTAGCAATTGAGCACATATATTTCTTCATGAAACTAGTGAAATAAGAAATCTCAGACCATTTTTTCAACAAGCATTTGCTTAGAAGCAATTCACGCTGTAGAAAGCAATAGATAGTTATTATTATTATTATTTTGAAATATCAGCCGTACTCTGGTGCAAGTAGAATTTAAATTTCAAACATCTTGTGCACTGTAACAAAAAGTTTTACTATTATATTACGGTGACACTTGTTGTAATAGAGTGAATGAGTACTTCTTTGCACGCTATATGCAGACATTTTGCCCCATACAATTACTTAACCCTAAGTTGGGCACAAACAATAACAACCAATAACTTTACCGACCAAAATAGAAACATTTCCACTGTTACATCCTGACTTCCATTTGGTAACTTGCCACCAAAAAAAGGTGCAACTTTAGGGATTAGCTGTGAACGCAACGTGTTTGGTAGCTATTTTATAATGTCTTGCAATAATTAGTCCCTAATCTTTCTTCACTTACAAGTTAACAATGCCCAGAATAGATCCTTTCAAGTGTGGTCCAAAACCTATTATGGACTCTGGGGACCTCCTCACCTTCACAGTATCAATAAATTTAATTTACTAATCGTACACATGACAGAAAACTTGAATTACAAAATCTAAATCACAATTTGGCATTTATGCAAACATTTATAGCAAAAAATATGGAGTGATCCAACGTGGAGATGCACAATCAGAGCATCTCTTAAATATAGCAGGGAGGTCACCATCAAGACATGGACTTTGCAACCGCACATAGAATCTTAGGTGACCATCTAGGGTTAACAATTGATTAGCAAAAGAAATCTAGGTTTAATGAATTAATTATTAATTATTACCTATAATTAGACTTGGGCGAAAGTCACGGAATGGTTCCTGTTTCCTAATACTTAATTGCTATCCTTATTTAAGAAAGGTCAGTTCAAGCTGCTATTGTTTTATTGGATTATATTCTTCTCATTGTTTATTATTTATTTTACACTTGTGATAAGCTCTGAACTTTGATTATGTTGCCAAAGTTTTAATCATAGAGGAGTTGAAAATATTAGCAAAAACAGCAGGATGAACTGTTATTATATATTAGTACCATTTGATTAGGAGTTAAATAATACTAATACAACTAATCTACTATTAGCATTATTAATTTACTCAAAAAGAGAAATATTACTTTTTTTTTTGAAATATAAGCCGTAACTTGGTGCATGCAGGATTTGAACCTCAGACAGCTCACTGCAAAAAAGTTTTATTACTGTGCTACAATAGCACCTGCACATATATAATAATAGAAATAATAATGTATACCTTGGAGGGGGGTAATGTCCCATAGATCTATCACTGATACCCATTGTGGAATTAAGTCAAACTTTGTAATGGGTAGCATAATTAACAAATTGATTAGGCCTGACTACCTAAATAACGAGTGCCACAGTTGTCAGAACCGTCACACCGTTTCCTCCAACGGGACTCTCGAGAGCGCTTATAAAAAGCACTACCCTCAGTCATTTTGAACGCGCAGAAAAAATAGCCTTCTTCTCCTTTCCCTCTGTTACGGAATTCAGATTTTTGAAGCAAAAATCGGTTAAAAGATTCAGTCTGAGAGAAGTGCAGAAAATTCAATAGATTCTGAGAAACAGAAGTGTTGTCTGAATATGTGTCTTCATAAGACATAAATTATTTTCTCTCCCTCTTTTCTCTACAGTGAATAATCTCCTAAATTTAAGACAAATATTCTCCCTGAAATTTGTCTTCGTCCAACTGTTTTGATTTCTTGTGAAGGTACTGATTAACTACAGTTCGACTGTACGATGATTTGGTAGTGCTATTCAAATACCGTGAAGGAGTGTTGTATCTTGGGAGACCAGCGTACAGTAACCCATTAGCACCGTAGCGGGGAACATATTGTCTTAAGGAGATTCGCTACATGCGTACCTCACTCCAATTGCTGTATAATTGAACTAACATTCTATTTTACAGGGGTTGTACTGAAATGTTTATTCTCTTAAATTTTACTGTATACTGAGACTGACTAATACTAATTTAATGGTGTTTAAACAAGAAAGGTAATTGAAAGGTGATTCTGTAATTAAAGAACGTTCAATAGAACGGAAAACCTCCCACCTGATTCATCACCTGGCCAATTAAATCGGTGATAGTGATTAGTTGTCAGATCTATTCCTGTTTCTAACATTCTTAAGACAATTACGATTCTTGAAGTTATTTACTTCTATTCAGCTTGAAATTGTAGAAGATGTCTGAGACTAATCAAGACAGTACCAGTAAGGTATCAAATATGCAAATTCAAACATTAGTGCCTGCTTCACTTCCTAACCTAAAGCCGGAGAAGCCAGGAAAATTCGATGGTACTGAATACAAGAAATAGCAACAGAGGATGCTCTTCTACTTGATCACTCTGCATTTGACCAAATTTCTGCAAAAGGATCCACCGGAACTCAGAATTGATCGAGACTCTATCCTTGCAGTTAATGCATGAACACAAGGTGACTTTCTTTGCTGGAACTATATCATAAATGGACTGGATGACTCTCTGTATATGTCTAAATCCTATTCAAACGGCAAAGAAGTTATGAGTAAGTCTTGATAAGAAGTACAAGCTGAGGATGGCGGTACCAAGAAGTTCATTGTGGGATGATTTCTGAAGTACAAGATGGTGGACAACAAGAATGTTATCAGTTAGGTGCAAGAATTCTAACTTATCTTATACGAGATAAAGGCTGAAGATATGATTCTACCTGAAACTTTTTATGTTGCAATTATAGTGGAGAAACCCCACATGTGTGGAGAGATTTTAAGAACTACCTAAAACACAATGCAAGGAGCTAAAGTTGGAAGATCTCATTGTGAGGCTTCGGATTGAGGAGGATAACCGAATGTCCGAGAAAAGGAGCAACAAGAACTCCTATGAAGCCAAGGCCAATGTAATCGAAAACTTAAAGGGGAAAGGGTCTACTTCCAAAGGCTTGAAGCAGAAAAAGACTGCCTATAGGTATAAAAGGCAACGACCAAGAAGGCAAGGACAAGCGCTTCAAGGGAACTTGCTACATCTGTATGAGGGACACAAGGCGAATGAATGTCGCAGTCGTCCCAAAAAGAACAAAAAGGACCATCCACAGGCAAATTTGACCGACCATGCGTCGCCAAGCCTATCAGCTGTGGTGTTATAAGTGAATCTGACAACCAACAATAAGGATAGTGGGTAGACACTGGGGCTACCCGGCACATTTGCTCTAGAAATTATTATTCTCTGAATATCAAAAACTAGAGCATGATGAGCAACTCTTTATGGGCAACTCAACCGTCTCCAAGGTTGAGAGAAAGGGAAAAGTTATCTTGAAGTGAACATCTAGGAAGGTGCTCACTCTGAACGATGTACTACATGTTCTAGATATCCTCAAGAACCTGATCTCTGGATCAATCCTTAGTAAGAAAGATTTTAGAATAGTTTCCGAATCAGATAAAATTGTACTTACTAAGGGTGGGGTGTATGTAGATAAGGATTATCTTGTTAATGGCCTATTTAAGGCCAATGTTGCTGTTGTGGACAAAAAATCCATGTATCTGTACCCTAAGCTCATCAATAAAAGAAAAACTTTGGTTTATTTACTTGAGTCTCCTATTTATGGCATGCTAGATTAGGACATGTAAATTACAAGTCCTTGCAAAACTTATCTAATTTAGGATAGATTTCCTAAACTCAACTTGAAAGAAATTCGCAAGTATGAAATTTGTGTTGAGGTCAAGTTTGCGAATAATTCATTTCACTTAATTGATCGAAATACAGAACCTTTAGGGTTAATTCATAGCGACTTGTGTGACTTGAAATTTGCGCCAAAAAGAGCCGAGAAAAAATATTTTATTACTTTTATTGATGACTGTATAAGATACTGTTATGTGTATCTTCTAAGCAGTAAGGATGAGGCAATAAATGTGTTTTTAATATATAAAGCCGAAGTTGAGAATCAACTCAACAAGAATATAAAGATTTTAAATCTGATCAAGATAGAGAATATAAATCAAATGAATTTAGTGAGTTATGTGCTGAATTTGATATAATCCATCAAATTATAGCATAATATACTCCTCAGCAAAATAGGATTACTGAATGGAAGAACAAAACTTTGAAGGAGATGGTCAATTCCATGCTTGTAAGTTCTAGAACTCCACATAACTCTGGGGGGGAGCTCTGTTAACTGCAAAATATATTCAAACAGAGCACCCCATAAGAAATTTGGTCTTATACCATTTGAGCTATGGCATGGAAGGGACCCTTTCTACCATTACCAAATGTGGGGGTATCTTGCAAAGGTACTAGCATCACTGCCTAAAAAAATTAAGTTGGGAGAAAGAACAATGGACATATATTTATAGGCTATGCCTTGAATAGTAGTGCCTATAGATTTCTGGTACATAAATCAGAAATACTGAATATTCATGTAATCATGATTATCAAATCTAGAGATGATGTGTTCTTTAAAGACATCTTTCTATACAAACGGGAAGAAGACAAGACTTCTGGGAAAAGAACACACGAGATAGCATTCAGGGACAAAAGCCCCAATGAACCAATTATTAATGCAGAAGTTGAACCAAGAAGAAGTCAAAGATCAAGAATCTTAAATCTTTTGGTCAGATTTCATAGCATATGCTATTGAAATCGAGCGTTAAACATTTAAAGAGGTTATATCTACCCCAGAAGCACAATGTGGAAGAAACTATAAATAACGAAATAAAATCCATCCTAGCAATCATACTTGGGAATTGGCAAACTTACCTCCTGACAGCAAACCAATTAGGAGTAAGTGGATTTCAAAAGAAAATTAAATCCCGATGGATCTATTGATAAGTACAAGGTTAGGTTAGTAGCCAAGGGTTATCGACAAAAGGAAGGACTTGACTACTTCATACTTATTAACCAGTAAGAAGAATAACTTCCATTGGGATGTTGATTGCGATTGCAGTATTGCACAACTTAGATATTTATCAAATGGATATCAAGGCTGTATTCTTAAATGGTGAATAAGTGAAGAAATATATATAGAGCAACCTGAAAGATTATAGTTAAGGGCCAAGAATATTAATTATGTAAATTGGTTTAAATCTTATACGGTCTAAAGCAAGCTCCAAACAATAGCATGAGAAATTCGATAGTATCATGATCAAAGATGGATTCATTATCAATGAATGAGATACGTGTTTTACACTAAAATAGTTGAAAATGCATGTATCATTGTTTATCTTTATGTAGATGACATGCTGATACTTGGGACCAATATTGAAGTTATTAAGTCCACTAAAAGAATGTTGTCCAATAATTTTGACATGAAGGATCTGGGGGTTGCTGATGTAATTTAGAAATTAAAATCACAAAAAACCAGATGGAAATAGTCTGTCTCATCTCACTACGTGGATAAGATGATAGAAAGATTCAAGGAGCATGAGATAAAAGAGAATACAAACTTTTTTCTCTCACTCATTCACCTTCGTAAGAATACAGAAACTAAAATACGACAGTTGGAGTATCTTAGATTATTGAAAGTCTAATGTATTTAATGAATTGTACTAGACCGATATTGCTTATACTGTAAGCAAATTAGCAGATATATTAGTAACTCTAGTGATGATCATTGGACTGCTCTACTGAGTAGTAGGTTACGTATAACCTACCAAAGATATGCCTTGAGATATGGATAGTATTGTTGGCCCAAAGACCCATCACTCTAATTTTGATGATGATTAACTCATGTAGTTATAGTACTAATGATCTTGTGTTTATATAGTTTCAGATATTTGATCAAGCTCTTATTCGGTGTTTAGCTTTAATAAAGATTCGAAGTCAAGTTTTAAACCTAGCACGCGTTGATTCAAGAGCTCTCGTTTCAAGATCATATCCAGTACTTAAAGAGGAGTTTAACTCGTTGGATCAAGTTTGGACCAAGTCAAGAAGAAGAAGAAGATTCTCAAGAGAAGATTTTCAAGACTTGAATCATATTTGTAAGTGTAAGATTTTTGTTTTTAGATAAAATATAAAGGATAGATTAGTTTGTGAATTGCTCGAGCTCATATACACACAAATATTTCAAAATGTTTCATGTTAAATAGTTTTAGTTTTTAGAAAATATCATTTTGGTTTTGAACTTCAAAGAATACATATTTCCGTTTCATGAATAGACTTCATCAAGACAAGTTACATGATTTTGTGTGTATTGTATTTCATCCATACACATTGATGCGTCATGTTGTTTAAGAAATTCTTTTGATGAGTTTTATATCATGTGTTTAAGTTTGTATTTATCAAAACTTTATTTAGTGCTTATTGTTAAAAACAAGAATATTTTCATCTCATATGTATATTGGATCATATCCATACACACTATACTTCAAAAGTGTTTTAATATCTTCTTTTTATATTTGAACAAGTTTTGAAAAAAATAGAATTTCATTTTGAGTTAGTTTTTGAAAATATGGTTTTCACTTTAAAACTAAATTTATATATCGTAAAAATAGTTCAATTTGTTTGTAATATGGTGTTGATTTTTGATCACACATATTTTACTTCAAAGTGTTTAATGAACTTATTTTTGTGAATTTTTATGGGTTTAAATAAAATTTTAGGATTTCACTAGTCAAGATTCAAATCCTTTAAAACCTTTTTTTTGGCTTCTGGCGGTCGATTGAACCAGGGGTCCACCAACCGACTAGTCGACAGACGTACATAAAACGTGTACAAAGCCCTGGCTTGAGGGCCGATCGACTAGATAGTTGACCGATCCAAAAAGCTTGCTCTCTTGATCTGGTCTCGGTCGACCGATTAGAGAGACCAGCTCTGGTTCTTGCCTCGGTCGACCGACAACCCCAACGGTCTGAAATATGACCGTTGGCCGGTCGACCGACCGATCATCTAGCCTGAGTTTTTTTGCCCAACGACTAGTTTTTGTAAACTCTATAAAAGGGGGCTGTTTTGGCTAATTTTCTACAAGATTTTAAGAGAGTTTTTGAGCCAGTTTTTTTCCACCTTTCTCAGAGGTTTTCAACAAGTTTCAGAGCTTAAATTTCATATCAAAAAGAGTGTTTATCAAGAGTGTATCTCTTGTATTTTT
>JAVJIF010022194.1:0-60548 GCA_038442645.1 Agave tequilana
ACCAAACGTGATAAAAGAAAAACTACTACTACGTCATGTACCATCATATGAGTGTATAAAGTAGACCAAGGAATGTTAACATATGTTTCCTAAACTTGGGCCTAATGACGGCCTACTATAAAGTTTATAAACTATCAAAGCTAAAAGATT
Source organism: Agave tequilana (assembly GCA_038442645.1). Classification (NCBI taxonomy): domain Eukaryota; kingdom Viridiplantae; phylum Streptophyta; class Magnoliopsida; order Asparagales; family Asparagaceae; genus Agave; species Agave tequilana. The sequence goes on from JAVJIF010022194.1 coordinate 151, forward strand.
AACTAGAATATTATACAATAACTGGGTTTACTCACTGAGCTGTCAAGCTCCGCCTTTATTTCTTTTGTATTTCAGGTTCGGACAGAGGTAAGAAGCCGATTTAGATTCGGAAATCTTAAGGATATGGATTGATCGACCCTCTCATGTCTTACTTGTGATCACTATCTATTTCATATTTTGTCTACTTTTGGAAATGCTTATTGTATATATATGAGAACTTGGTGTATGAAGGAAGACTTTGGGTGTACTAATGTAAATTTAAGCTTTATGTGTGGCCGTTCGGACATGAACTTGACAAGTAAATCTTAGTTGTATTTGATGGAAGAATCTGAGCCTTGTTTTGATAAATATGATATAGTGTGGGAATGAATGTTGTGACTCTCCTTGTGATATGATGGATAAATGCAAAGTTATGTAAAGAGGCTTCTTTTCCTTATGTTGATAAGTAGGCAAATTGTGCCGAAATGTGGTATTGGTAGTGTTGGGTCCATTGTGGACAATTATTGTTGTGGTGTAGTATGGAATAGTCCATATTTTAAGGGAGGTGCTGCCAAAATTTTAAGAAATATTATTTTATCTGTTTTATATTATAAGTAGTTACTGGGACCGTTACAGCTATTCTCATTTACTCATGCATGGAGTTGAGACTCATTGGATTCCTGCCTGGTACTGAACTCGATAGTGCCAATCCAATCACCCTAACTTCCCAATCTTTAATATTACAATAAGAAAATCTTCTCTTTCAATTAGTATTCATGACCACTCATCTATTAGTCTATTTCCACACAATGTAGTGTTGACCGTTAACCTGACCATATCAGTGGATTACAATTGATCGGTCTATCATCATTACCATTAACTTTCGGCGCTTCAGAGATTTTCTACTGATTATGTGCCAATAAATACTCTATTCACAGTCCAGTTACTAGGCCACCTAAGAAATCATGTGTTAGTATGAAGTATATCTTTTGGAGTCCATAAACACACAATTTCTTATTTCTGATAAAATTAAAGAAATCTGAGTCTGAGGATAATCACCAGCACACCGAATGTACATGCAGCCTCGTTATGAGACATTATTTAAAGGGGTCAGCATTTAAATAAATGAGTGTGACACATCTGTGTTCATAACATGCGTTACTGAAGAACAGTGTTTAGTTCTAACTCAGCACAACATGCCTACATATAATTCCAATAGCTTTCCCATAGATCCCATCTAAATATGTTTCCTCGAATCTGACCTCCCTAACAATCGAAGATGATTTTATCGTAACTTCTACTTTTGATATTAGAATGAGACACGAGGATTTCCATTAACCTTTAGATTTACTGATCTTTCTAGCAATATATTATATGACCCACTTAAGTCGCACGAAAAGCGGAAATAAACAGAAATCATTTAGACATCTAAAATTCTGCAACTTTGCACTTTCGACAAGTTATCATGTTCCAGTGATAATTTCCAGCACAGACATTTGATTAGGACATCGTAAGCGCGGTTGGAAAGTAGACTCGATTAGCTTTCCAACGGTATATTACATGACCTATTTCTTATTAAATATCCTTACGAAAGAAACCCCAAGATTCTGGTTTCAGATCTGAACAGACTTTAACAGATTGTATTATTATTATAAAAGTGCTTTGAACTATACAAATTCTCAACCTTTCCTCTTATTTTCCCATCTAAATTAGATCATGAGTAAGTCATGAACTTAGGTATTTAGATTTTTGATCACGAGAAATTTTTTTATAAGAGCATTCATAGTTTGATTTCTACATGATCAAGATCAAATTTTAATTTGATTGCATAGTCATTATTTAAGAATGACAAGAGGCTCAACCCTCCCAAATGCAAGAAGCTTCGAGGTTCTCCATCTATACTAAAGGATAGAAGAGATTTATAACTTGATCGCATCCATCAACAACGATCATGAATCTATTATACTAATATGACTCATAGGATTAATCTTGTCTTCTAATAATATTTTAATCGTTACTTAAACTTTCAACGTAATGATATTCAAAATTTTGGCTTAACCTTGCCCACTTAAAGATAGCCGATAACAATCCTAAATTTCACAAGATATATATTCATATACGTAACACAAGGGAGTATACTTCTTGATAAAGATCGAACTAATCTCGAAATCATAACCCTTCTTTGAACATTATGCTTTCATATAGGATTAATAGTTTGTCGCCAAAAGGGCTAGGTTGCATGTTATTACAAGAGAATTACATAATCACAAAAGGTTTCTATCATGAGAATTTGCAACACTTAGCAAATTCGTCATACATTAGTCAATGATTCTACGAAGCATTTTATTCCAATTTAAGAAGGAATAAATTTGCTCAAAAATTTGTATCACAACTCTCAATGAAAGTTCCATTCCTATCAATTTAAATGTGAGGTTAAGAGTTCTAGGGATTGAAATTTACACCAAATCTGAAAATTGATGAGCCCCAAAACCACATGACATACCCTATCATTAGGGGTGCCATCGGATCGGATACGGATCGGATATTGCCTTTACCATATCCGTATCCGCACCCAACCTTCGGATACGGATACGGATACGGATATTGACGGATGTGAAAAAATGATATCCGTATCCGCTAAAATCGGATATCGGATATAGATCCGATATTAGCGGATCAGATACGGATACTAATCGGATATATAAAAATGGATACGCTTAAGGAACAACTAAATAGATATACTTATATTACTTTTTATCTCGTTTACAACAATATTAAATGTGATACATATTATGATATTATTGTAGACATATCAATGCTTCCACCGCATCCATTGTCATTCGACTTCTATAGCAATATATTACACGAGCGCGGTGCTATATATCGATTCGTATGGCATGATTGATGTCGAAATATTCAAAATATCTCATGCTACTCTTACAAGAATCGAATACTTTTCACTATCACTTTTTCACCAACTCAATATATCAAAATTTATTGCCTCATTCCATTGAAGAATAGTCTCTTTCATACGAATATCATTGTCAAGCACCTAACTTTCGGATATCGGATCGGATACGGATAGGATATTGCTTTTACCATATCCGTATCCTCACCTAACTTTCGGATACGGATACGGATACGGATATTGGCGGATGTGAAAAAATGATATCCGTATCCGGGTTGGAGGCGGATTCGGATACGGATATCCGCGGATAATCCGTATCCGGTGGCACCCCTACCTATCATGCAACCTCCTTACCCATCAATTGCCTACAATTGGATCAACTCCATAAATCTAAAAATCAACTTTAGATCACCACATGCATTAAAAGTCATGAATTAATAAGGAACAATTGCATGAATAACTCAAGGAAGAAAACTTTACATTCAATCAATAGATCAAGATCTAGGAATTTTTTTAAAAGATGGAATTTGAGAAATTAACAAGGGGAAAACCCACTCACCACCACGAATTCCGACTCCCGGCCGCCCTAGCCGGCCGCCGCCGTCGCTGCTCTGGCCGCGGCCTGGCCGCCCCTGGCCGCGCGCCTGGCCGCGAGCCCTGGCCGCGCGCCTGGCCGCGCGCCCTGGCCGCGAGCCCTGGCCGCGCGCGCGCCCGGCTGCGAGCCCTGGCCGCTCCTTGCCGTCGTCCCCCCTTGAGAGAGAGAGAGAGAGAGAGAGAGAGTAAGATTTGGGGGAGGCTGCCGATTCATTCAGGAAAGAGAAAAATGAAGAGATGGATCTCATCTCTTCCCATTACTATTTATTTTATTATATTTATAAAACCTAAAGTCCTACATGGTTTCCACATCACCCCTTTCTTAATTTCAATACTATCCTCACCCTCCACCTCACTTATCCAATTCCACGATCTCATCCCCACCATTGGTTGTGTTTTCTCATGAAATACCATTATACACATATACCTATACACTACATTCATGTATACATAGAATTAATATTTATATCCTTGTATTAATAATTATGCAACAATATTTCACCTTCAATTTCCCCCAATAATTACAACTAATTCAATAATTGACGCTGATAAACTGTATAATCTCTTTAGATCAAGGATTTTGAATATAAATTCGGGATAAAAAAATTGGGGTGTTACAACTCACCCATCAATCTTTGACCCCGACGCAGAGTAATTCACTGGTCGACCTGCGCGGTTAGGTCATCGTGGGCTTAGGGGGCCCTTCTGGGGTCTCGAGGGCAGAGACTCGGACCATTTTTTTTTTGCGCTCGACCTTTTGCAGGTCTCTTTTGTTCGTACTCGCGATGAGATCTGTTTGTGTTTCGTGATCGATGTGGTATTGTAACACCCTGATTTTTAAAATCTTAATTTAATATTTTAACTCTCTCTTAAAGAGATTATATAGAATTATTGGAGGTGATGATGGAGTTAATTCTTCAGTGAAATGATACACACACAGACACAGAGAGAGAGAGAGAGAGAGAGAGAGAGAGTGTGAGTGAGAGAGAGAGGAATCTGTACCTCAGCCGACAGCTGAGAGAGACTCTCTCAGCTGGCACAACGTGACTGAATTTCAACCACTTTTTTGGGTGATGGTACCATGGTCGCAGTCTTATATGAGGACTGTGATTATATCGCAGTGTTTTTATGAGGACTGCTGTAACGCCCCGATCCCGGTGGATACAGGTACGTTACTGCGACGTATATACGCAGGTCAGAATTACCCTCACGTATATACGCTAAGCATCAGTACAGGCAAGAATCAGAGTACTGAAGCAAACGGTGCATTATACATTCCAACATACGTAAGTACAATTACAAAGTTATCACCAGAGGTGACAAATATTACAAGAATATTACATCACCTGATAGGCGCAAATGCGAGAATACAAAGATATGTACATGTATGAACAGTACAAAAGGGCGCTCACGAGATAGCTGGAGAAGCCGCGAGCCAACAGGGGGAGCAAGGATGGGACTGGAGCTACAACTGATCTGTCTGCTCCACAGAAGTAAGCTTGGTCCTCAGCAGGAAGATCTCCTTCGGTCCAAACTCCAGGACCTGGACATGAGGATCCAGAGGAGTCAGAACTCCCCCAGCGAGTGGTGAGGCAAAAGCCAGATGGCGTGCTGACATGGGTACAAGAGTATCGATAAAACCGAATCATAATCATGCAAAAGCAGATAGATGCATAACAAGTGGTATCAAGCAGGAACTACTCATGATACGATAAAATAAGGGAAAGTAACGAGACGAGAAATAAAGTAGATAGGACGACACCAGTTATCTCCTAAACTAACATAAAACCGATAAAAACCAATAAAACCGATTACAAGTAAAACCGATCACACAAACTTAGGTCACGGCTCCATAAGACTGGTACATCGAAGGAATAATCCAACAAGGAAACCCTCATTTATATACCTTTATCACATGTCACCGTAATCCAAGCGCATACGACCCGAGTTACAAAACAACACAACAGTTTATATTAGCATATTATTATAATTGGGGCCGTCTAAGTTTCAAGTTTCAGTATGTGTCCCATTCCACATACTTTCACTCACAACTTATATAGCAAGTTACTTGGAAACTGATAAAGTTCGATGAATCATGTTTCGGATGGGCCCCGTACATGCCCGGGACAACGGTTCAGGAGTATCCGGTGCTGAGCCGGAACGTACCGCTAGGTACCGGGACTTATGGTCGCCCGAACAGGAATAGAGTATCGCAGATCCCAAAGAAATAGGCCTAGGACGTGTGCATACCCGGCAGGAATAATCAGGAGTAGGGTGCCAGCACACCCCAAGGAATCCCTGGTGGCCGCCAGGTGATCCCTCAAGTATTTGGTCACGCGCGGCTCGATAAGACCACCATAAATATGATTAATCAGGGCCATCAGTTTCCCCCAAACCAGGTACAAGTTGTCTTCTTATAATAATTTATCCAGTGAAAATGTCCACAGAGTATCCATAGTAATCTTATATTCATGGTTATCCCATTACGGGGATCAACAGGAGTAAAGTCAGGAGCCTCCCTTTTTCAGGGGTTCAAGTGTCAACGTGTCAAGAAGCAGGTGGTAAATCATATGCCAGGTAGTAAGTCATGTCAGGTGATAGCACATTAGTTGTCAAGTATGATACAGACAGATGTATGTCAACAGTTAATATAACAAGCATATACATCACAATACCAAACGAGAACACCGATATAAATACATAATGTTATGTAAGTCAACCCGACGATGCGGGAAAGTCCAATGAGAAAGCGAGAACACTCGCCTAAAATTCTGGAAAACACTGTGAAATCCCAAGTTCTGGAATCCAGGTAATCAACGCGTCAATGCGTTCAAATAACAAGGAGAAGAGAATGGAGACGCGGGAATCGCAAACGCGGGAGACGCGCTGCGGAGATGTCACAAACGCGAGCGTTCAAGTCAGGACGCGAGGAGAACGCGGACGCGGACGTGGGTTCTGCGTCGCGTTAGCACAAGAAGAACACAGACGCGGGCATGGGTTCCGCGTCGTGTTGATACGAGAAGGACACAGACGCGGGCCTGGACTCCGCGTTGCGTCGACACAAGAACGCGAAGGCCGCGTTAAGGAATTGCCTAGACGCGGGAGTGAGATCCGCGTCAGCAATAAAACAGAGGAGGGAAGGTGATTTCGGGGTGGTGGTGTTTAGTGTTTGTCGTTGCAATTGACACCGGAAAGATTACCGGAATAATCGTGAACGATTACCGAAATAATCACCGGAGCCGGAATGATCACCGGAATAACCGTGAATGATTACCGGAATAATCACCGGAGATATTACCGACGAAGAGGAGCTCGGCCCCCAATCCTAAGGAGGTGGCCGGCCCTGATAAGAGTCATTTTCCAAATGGAGAAGACGAACAGGAAGAGGAACCAGGATGAAAAGAAAGAAACAGAGAAGGAAAGGAAAGAAGAAAGGGGGAAGAGGAGAATGACCGTCGATGGCTGGCGGCCACCGGCGGCGGCCGAAGTTGGCCGGAAGTGGCCGGAGTTGGCCGGAAAGGTGGCCAAGCAATATGTGAAGGGGTGCAAGTATAGTTCAAATTGAAAGATTGGAGTTTTGAAAATAAGGCTTCGGAGAACGAAGCTATGGCTCGTCGGAAAGAGCACGACGAGGAGATGAAGACGGCGCGGTCGTTGGTGGCTAAGATGGTGTATATGGTGGTGGAGAGGGTGGAGAAAGTGGTGGTGGAAATGGGTTACTTTGGTGTTTCATGGTGGAAAAGAGGAAGAAGAAGGTGATATGGAGTTGTTGTGGTTGTTAGAAATGGAGGAGGAGATGGAGGAGAAAGAGGTGGTGGTATTGGTGGAAGAAATGATAGTGGAAATGGAAGGTAAAATGGTGGAGAAATGGTGGCCAAAGGAGGCGTGGGCTGTTTTTGGCTCTCTGTTGCTGTAAAATGAAGAAGAAGAAGAGAAAATGAAGGAGAGAGAAGGAGTGGGGTGATTATATAAGGGGGGAAAAAGGATTATTACAATATTGCCCTTCTCACTACATGAACATGCGTTTCATTTAAAATAGAATGGGCTGCGTCCCATAAACAAATCCGCGTCCAGCCATTTCCTAGACGCGGTGATGGACGACGCGGAGAAGGTCTTGCATCCAGGAAAAATGCGAAAGCTGCGTTTTAACAAAAGGACAAAAGTCATAATGACTAGATTGGAGTTGATTAGCAGTGCATTAAATGCGGCATGGGGAGGATCTCTGCATTAAATGCAGAATCCTAGGTTGGTGAAACTCGCGTCTAGCGAGGAGAGAGAAAAGTGAGAAAAATATCTGGATACTATTCCGGTATCTGGGAAAACACCGAAAACTCCGGAAAAGTCCAAAAAAATGGAATAGCTTGGAAGGCGTCCCAAAAATTCTCAAAAATAATAAATATTATAAAAAGATTTTTGGTGAAATCGGTTTTCAGAATTCAATCTCATTTTCAAAATAAAACATAAGGTCGACCGTCAATATCGGTCTACACCGGGTTGGCCGGAATTTGATAAATTCTGAAAATTCTCAGAAAAAGCCTGAAAGGAGAAAATATAATTCTAAGAAGTGATATGAAAGCGGAACCTAGAAAGTTGATTCCAATCGTAAACTAAAATTCCTGGAATCAACCAGTGATACTGGCCGACACCAAATCCAGTGGAATTTTGATAAATTTAGAAAATTCTAAAAAAAGTATTTCGATAGAAAATACGATTTTAAGAAGTTACAGGAAAGCCGTTTCTTAAAATTCAACTCCGTTTGTAAATTAAAAATCCGAGAATCGGTCAGCAGTATCGGTCGACCCCGGTTTTGAAGATTCACAATTTAATTCTGAAAAATTCTAGAAAATCATAGAAAATTCAAAATATTAGAAAATGATGTTTAAAACTGAAATCGGTCAAATCGGAATACCAGAATGTCCAAATCGAGCAATACTCTAGGATCGGGTTCCCGGTTCAGATTAGGGCTGACTCTGAGTTCACGAATCCAGATCCAAGGCAAAACGATCATGTAAGCATCTCATAATACAAAACAAGTACAGAAGGTAAAATCGAAAAAATACGACTGAAAAATCTGAATACGCAACTATGTACGTATTCCGGAAGCGGGGTGTTACAACTGCTGTCATGATCGCAGTCTTTTCTAAGGACTGTGACGAGGGTTGCAGTTTTTCTCTGAGAATACGACCTTTTTCTGAGAACTGCTACCATGATTACAGTTCTACTTACACTGAAATTATATGATATTTTAGGACTGCGACCATATTGCAGTGGACTGCAACCATGTTGCAGTAAGTTTACGACCATATTAAAGTGACAGCCGAGAGAGTCTCTCTCAGCTGGCGGCTGAGGTACATTTTTCTCATATATATATATATATATATATGTGTGTGTGTGTGTGTGTGTGTGTGTGTGTATGTATGTATCTATGTATATGTGTGTGTGTGTGTGTGTATTGTGGGGAAATTTGAGGTAAAATAAAAATTGAAGAGTAAAAATTTTGTGTATAAAATTGTTAGTATAAAGAGATAGACTTGTGTCCTTTCAAAAGGATTTGAGACCGATTCTTCCCACTCAAATACTAACATCCGACATTCGAATATAAGATTCACTCCATTAAAGTTGATCTATATTATTTCAAGTATCTATAAACCAAAAATCAAGTGTTTTGAATATTTTTTGTCCATGATGCATCAAGAAGGAAAAAAAAAACAGACGGTCTAAATAGTGAATTGGTTAGTTTAACAGTGTAGAATATTTAAAACTTAAAAATAATTGATTTGTAGGGATTTTCAAATGTTTAGATCATAATCAAATAGCCGGATTGAGAATTTGTATGTCTAAAATTATAGATCTAACCAATTCACTACTTTCGACCGTTCATTTTGCGCTACTTGATTGATGAGCAAAAAGTATTCAAAATACTTGATTTTTAGTTTATAAATAATTGAAATAATATAGATCAACTTCAACAGAGTGGATTTTGTATTTGAATGTTGGAGGGTTGTATTTGAGTTGGAAGGATTCGACGTCAAATCCTTTTGGAAGGACACAAATATGTGTGTGCGCGCGCGCGCGCCTATATATGAATGTATACTTATATATATATCATCATGTAGTCATATTTCTACCGTGTATGCTATCCCACTAAATACACAATATTAAAATCCTAAACTAGTGAGGTGGCACGACTTTGGCAACTTGAGGAGGAGTGAGAGGTCAAGTGGCATATATGGATAATTTTCATATACTTATATATATTTTTATATTGGGAAAATGAGGAGAAATAATTTCATTTCATTCCCGACTCTTCTCTTTCCTCATTTCTTTCCTAAGTTCTGACCCCCTTCCCTCTCTTGTGATGTGATAGGCAACAAAAAATCCCCTAAATTAGATATCTGATCTCAATCTCTCTCTCTCACCCCCCTCTCTATTTATTCCTCTCTCTCCCCCCTCTCTGGAGTTGTGCAGTAGCAGCACAGTCGCAACACACGCGCTAATTGGTGATTAGAACAGTTAGAGTCAGTAATAAGCTCTAATAATCAGATTACTCAAATTAAATATCTGAATTGGATGTGTGGACTGGTTATATCAGTATCTAATTGATTCAATATAGAATGAAAATCGTCAACCCTCAGTAAACTTAATAAATTGATATAGAACCTCGTAAGACAATTAGTTGAGTGATAACTAGCAATTAACTAGTGATTAGAAGCTTAAGATAGTATCGATATTAATAGCAAATGAATCCATCATCGATTTGAAGCCTGAGTAGAACAAGAAAACTATAATCATAGTATTCTTCCATCAATCAAATAGTAATGAACTAGTATCATGTAACGACTACTTAATACATTAAAAACTTCTGAGTTTAGCTCTCGAATATCCTTACAGTTAATAAGTTAATATATTCGATGAATTGAGAAATCTGATAGATCAAGAATTTAACTTGAAATTGCGAATATGAACTAGATTTTAATGACTAAGGCAACGATAACCAAATAGTAACATGTCACTATATGCTATATTTGACGATACAATCGATAAATAAAAAGTGCGTACCGATGAGTGAGGTAGAACTCTGATTTAATTAAATATATATATATATGTATGTATATGTACAAAAATATATATCCGTCGAAAGCTGAGAGAGTCTCTTAGCTGGCGGTGACGTGGCACAATATGTGTGACAGAACTGGATAATCTTCATAAAGATCCCGCTTTTGAAAATATTAAAATTACTTAAAAAAACCTCCTGCTAAAAAATGACAGTTTTTCTTAGGATGAGATTTATATTCTCTATTATTTTTCCCTCTCATTATTCTCTTGCTGTCTTTTGCATGCGTGCATTCTCATTTTGATTTTGAATTCATAGACAGCCTCGATCTTAGAAAAGCGGAATCAGATCTTGATTTTGAGTACGCAGGCAGATTTCATTTATCAGATCTTCATCGATCTCTTCATCTCAATCTGCTATCTTCTTGTATCATCTCTCTTAGCCTATCCTTTTTTATGTCGAGCCCCAACCATAATTCATCTCCCGCCACCCCATCTCGCCGTTGGCCCTGCCCACTTTCTCCCTGACTGAATATGAATCAGATATCTTCAAGTGCAACTTCATCAGCGAACGAAACAAATGCAGTAAGAGAAAGAACTTTGGAGAGAAGCAGAAGTTAATTTTTTAGATTTATGTATAATTTATGTCATTGTTGGTCACAATCCTCACTAAAAAAAGTATTATTTTTATATTGAGATTGCGACTTGCAGTAGCAATCACAAGGTTGATGTGAAGAATGCGATTTTGGTTGCACTCCATAACAACAATTCTAAAGTAATTTGATAAGGACTGCAACCTTAGTCTATAGTGTAACTTTTTCTGTAGTGATAACTTCTTTGTAGTAATAATGCAACCTTAATCTTTCATTGATTCTCTCGGGAAAAATTAAAGAAATGTATCGTAAAAAATTTTTGAATCAATGAAAAATTACAATAATTTCAAAAATTTCAATTACAAGAGAGAGAAGATATTCAAACTCAAATCTTCTCTTTATTTAAGGCTGGTTATTTGCGTAGCAATGGAAAGTGAATCTCATTTTCTGTTGATCGGGTGAACGTCAATACTCTTTGGGAAATCTTCCCCTTAGATTACTGACGAAATAGCACAGCTCCTATCTAATGAAATCTCAAAGAGACTTGGGCAAAAACTTGAACTCAACAAGTTGGTGTAGAAGAGTTGAACTCTTTCTCTGTCTTCCTTAGCTAGAAAATTCTGACCAAAATTTTCTCCCTCTTAGTTCGACTGACCAAAATTTCGACCCCTCTTCAATAGCAAATTGAGCTATTTATAGGAATTTTAGGGGTAAAACTGTCCCCTAAAAACCTTCCACGATGAGGGTGAACTTCCCTCATTACGTGGGGAGTAATTGACCCGGTAATGAGGGCAGTTATAACTGAAACACAGGGCTCTTTCACAGTTGAAACGCAGGCTTCGGGCTCTGTGTCTTGGCATTGCAATGATGCTGGGACGCAGGATTCGAGCCTTGCGTTTGGGCATTTATTCTTTGAAAATGCTAGCTTCGAGCTATGCAAGACGCAAGCTTCGAACTCTACGTCTTAGCTTTGCAGTGAAGCTGGGACGCGGACTTTGAGCCTCGCGTTTCTACACTGCGGTGACGTGGAGATGCAGGCTTCGAAATCTGCGTCTTGGCATTGTAGTGAAGCTAGGGACGCGGGCTTCGAGCCTCACGTTTTAGAGTTTAGGCGTTGAAAATACTGGCTTCGAGCTTTGCAAGACGGGGGCTTCGAACTCTGCGTCTTACCTTTGCAGTGAAGCTGGGACGCGGGCTTCGAGCTTCTCGTTTTGACACTCCAGTGATGTTGAGCCGCGGCTTGAGCTCTTCGTCTTGGCATTGCAGTGAAGCTGGGGACGCGGGCTTCAAACCCCGCGTTTTAACTTTGACGAGTGGCTCTGATTAGCCTCTGTCAGGAGTATAGACTCTGCTCTCTGATGACTTGTTCTCAGTGATTTTTAGACAGTGTACAATCTTCCTCCACGTTCATAACGTGTCACACCCTCCAGCCTGGATAGTTATAGAAATGGTGAATTTCTCTTTTATGCAACCCCAACAATCAAGCACCAGTACTCACGGTCGTTACAACAAATAAACACGTGCAGATTATGCGATTACGAAGATCACGCCTGTACGAACTACCTCCATGCACATAGATCAGAAATATAAATATGCATTCTCTTCCTACGAGAAAAGGAATTTTGGATGAGACTTGAAAAACTCAAATTCTGTGCATCTCTTTCAAATCATTGTATTTCCTGAGAATTATAGCGAAGTTCCTCCTCCCTTCTCCCGTGATTTTTCCCAGTTAAGGGTTTCCATATAAAAATTCTATGTTTGCGTTGTATTTTACTTATACACATTTCACTCATACTCTATCCAATCTCGCTTGTGGTGTGAATCAACCGTCCGATTGCACGTGACGGAAAATCTCAAACACAAAAAGAATAGTTGGAATACATAGGAATAAGAGAAAAAATAGCAAAGATAATAAATATTTCAAGTTCTATGAATATAATGACTGAGTCATAACTATCCAGGGTTGAGAGAGGAGATGAGAGATCAAGAGAAAGCCGATGATGAGATAATATATTGAGGTTTTCTCTTTTCATTTATTTATTTATTTATTTGCTCTCCCTTTCTCCTGTGTTGGACAGAGAGCAGTTCTTCTAGGTACTAACTATCCATTTCCTTACTAGCTATTGAAATTCTGTAGAGATCAAAACCGATCGAACGGTTGCGTGGGACCATCAAATAACCCAACTCATGAAGGAGCTAACCCGGACCCATCTCATCCACCTCAAAATTAGAAAACGGTCCAAATTAATATTATAACCGTTAACTATTCCGTGAGCGATTGCCATCTTCTCTCAAGGAAAGGGAAGAGGAAGTTAGTTTCAAACATTACAAAAATGAGTAAAATACTTTAGCATCTTCATATGTGATATCAAATGACATCTAGATTGTGTACGTCACATCCACCGTTTAACAATTCTCATTAGAAGGCATCCACACACACACACACACACACCAAAAAAAAAAAAGGGAAAGAAAAGAAAAGGAATGAAAAGGAAATGCAAGGGGCTCCCAAACGCTATAAATAGATCCTCTCAAATGAGAGGAACACCCAAGGAAAGAGGAGCCACAGTACATATCTTACGACAGTGAAAACGTAAGTGTCTACACTTTATACTTAGAAGTATACTGTTCTTAAAATTAATCTTGTAAATTTTGTATATCTCGCACATTGACGCAGGATTTAACTTAAATTGATCAATCAACGGGATGGTACGTTGGAACGTGGAATTCATAGATATTCTCGCCAACCAGGAGGGACTAACTGGGGGCGTATACGATCACACACTTGTACGGATGACCACGCTGCTGGAGGAGGATTGTGTGCTGAGCGGTGGTAACCGCCGTCCTGTCCTCCCTACGTACACTAACAACAATAACAACATCAGATGGTTCGAAATCCGCTTTTACCCTGACCCGAGGACAAGGGTCCGCACGAGGTTCCGGCGAGACGACCTCTACCTGTACGGCTACCAGGTTAACGATCAACGATGGCTCGAGTTTGGAAACCGCGGGGATCCGAATCTGGTCGATCCAAATTCTGACCACCTCGGTTTCGGTAGCTCCTACCGTCAGCTGCGAGGCGCAGCTGGCGGCATGAGCCTGACTCTGGGCCGCGAAGCACTGATAAACGCCGTGGACCTTCTTGCGACGTCTGCAAGGAGAGAAGATAGAGCACAAGGGCTGCTTGTTATAATACTGATGTTCAGCGAAGCAGCTCGATTCGTTCCCGTGAGAAACTACGTTCAAAGGGTATTCTATGGCGGCGGCAGTGGCGGCGGTGCAGTCCCGGACTGGGTGACAGAGCTGATACACAGATGGGGAAAGCTATCTGGATACATCCTGTATTACCTTGCCCATCCGAATGAGGAGTGGGTACCGCAGACAATAACGATCGAGGCAGGAGGAGCAGGAGAGCATCGCGGGACAATAGACGTTGTCGCAAGAACAATTGGCCAAATGCTGTACTACATGGGCATCCTGCAGCGTAATCCCGAGAAAATACAACCTGCTCCTCGTAATTAAACCATGATGGTCCAATCTAGCTATGTTCTGAGGTTTTGTGTTTTCGCCAATGTTTCCTACATTGTAAGTCAATGTGAATGCGAGGTAGTCCATCGGCAACACTTATCATTCAGGAAAGAGCTTTCATGTTCGATTCTTATAATTGTTTCTTATAATTGTTGAATGAGAGGAGTTGGCATGAATAATAATAATGTAATGAATTATTGTCCTATGTTTGATAAATTATTGGCTACAAATGTTTATGATGTCGTATGAACAAATGTGAACATCTCTGCCAATAGTTGACCATGGACTTTGTGTTTTTTTTAAGATAAAATCTTTTATTGTTAGAGTATAAAAATATTACCCCCAATTCATAACATAGCTTTAGAGTTTAGCTATAGTGGTTAGAATTTTAATGTTAACATTATAAGGTAATCCAGTGTTGTGATCAACGCCGATATAATAAGAGAGAAATACCAAGTTAAAGGCTCGGCAGTGAAAGTGTAGAAGATCTACTACTAGTAAGCAATTGAGACAAATCACCACACAATACAAGCATCAGATTTAACGTGAATCGGTAAGAGTGCCTATATCCACAGGGAGGGGGGATAAATTTTATTAAAAACATAAAAGAAAATATAAGAGTTACAAGAATATATCTCTCTCGCGACTCTCAATGATAGAAATCTCTTGAATTCTTTACTTTCCTTGACTTTTCTTGACGTTCCTTCAAAAGGCCACCCCAAGAGGTTTATATAGTCCCTAGGATAATTCTAATCCAACTCAAACTTTAACAATACAATCAGTACCGCCTCAGGAAAAAAAGAAACTCGAATCCAAACCAAACTGAAAACAGAACTGAAAAGAAAACTATCAGATCCACCATTAGTCGACTATACCCATGTATAAGTCGACTAAGGATGTTTATTAGTCGACTATATAGAATTTTCAGTCGACTAGTGTGACAAAATTCGAGAACTCAGCTTTTTATTGTAAGTACTAGTCGACTATACCCAAGTATAAGTCGACTACTCTAAACATAAGTCGACTAATAAATCTTATAAGTCGACTTATAATATGCACAAGTCATGTACATGTCCCTGCTTGATCTCTGAAGTTTGTAACAGTTTCACTTAATTCTGAATTCTTTTCCAATGAATATGAGGCGCTCAAAATACTAGCACTCCACCTTTACTCATGTTCATTGAGTGCCTTCAGAGGAATTGGCCTCTGATTCATTCATTGTGTTTTCTCCCTCTTTTGTGACTTCACATTGCTCCTTCCCAAGAACTTGTTCTCCATCTTACCTTTGGAGAATCTTGATGAAGTTCAGAGATGCTCTAAACTTCTCTATCGGGATGGTCTTCGTCATCATGTCTGCTGATACTTCTTTGTGTTGATTTTCACTAAGTCTATCACCTTGTCATGTATGACCCATTGACGTATCTTGTGATACCTCACATCAATGTACTTCATCCGCTTGTGATCCATGTGATTCTTAGTAAGATGAATAGTACTATGATTGTCGCAATGAACTCGAACTGAATCATGTATTATATCAAAAGTCTCGACCAATCCTCTTAACTATAAAGTTTTTTTGATGCCTCAACTGCAGCAATGTACTCTGTCTCTGTCGTTGAAAGAGTAACAATATCTTGCAACTTTGCCTTCCAAGTAATGACGCACTTAGCTCACGTGAACACATAGCCCATTGTAAATCTTCATTAGTCAAAATCTCTTACATAATCTGCATCAATATAGCCTTGTAATGCCCTAAATTTCATCGTTTTCAATCTCTGAAACACCAAGCCTAGTCTCGCAGTCCCTCGTAGATATAGCACCCACTTTACTGCTTCCGAATGTTACTTTTCTAGATTTGACATGAACTGACTTACTGTACTAATTACATAGGTTAAGTCAAGTCCAATGCAGACCATAACATACATGATTTATCCCACCACACTAGCATATGGTACTCAAGCATCTCCTCTCTTTTTTTCGTTGATTGTGAACGCTGTTTGGAGGATAATTTAAAGTGATCTGCCAGAAGAGTGGTTACTGATCTTTCTTCTGTCATGTTGAATCTTTTAAATATCTTGAGAATGTAGTTCTCCTGAGATAGCCAAAGTTATCTAAGCCTTTGTCTCGGGTAATTTTCATACTTGAGATCTTTTTGACTTCTCTCAAATCTTTCATGTTGAATTTCATCTTGCACTGAACTTTAGGCTTCTGAGTATGTATTTTGTTTCTCGCAACGATCAGCATATCATCTACATATAACAACAGAAATGAGAGGAGTTGACATGAATAATAATAATAATGTAATCAGTAATTATCATATGTTTGACAAATTATTGGCTACAAATGTTTACGATGCATGTGAACAAATGTGAACATCTCCACTAACAGTTGACCTTGGACTTTGTGCCTTTTTTAAAAATAAAATCATTAATTGTTAGAGTAAAAAATTAATTCTCATAATCCTTATCGCGACTTTAGATTTTGGCTGTAGTGATTAGAATTTTACTGTTTAACATAATAAAAGAATTCAGTTCAATGCAATATCTGTTAATCTATCTGCGCCAAGTTTTAGCATATTCCTTAGACCTCTTATATGTGTATTACACACTAAAAGAGCCTTTTCTCTGGCTAATGTAGACGAAATATGAGAAAAATGATTAATATTGTTGTATTATATATTATACGTCAATTATTATCACTGAAAGAACCTTCAATCCACAAAGAGACAACCTAGACTACAGAAGAAAAACTTTAATGTGTGAAAAGTCAAATTTATGAAAAGTCGAATAGATGTTAGCATATAAAAGTTTTATATTCTATCTTTAGAACTTCAAAATTTTAATGCAATGACTAGGACATTAATATGATGTCAGAGTTCAGATTTAACTTCGACCTAGTTGACGATAGAGTCAAACTAGTCTAATAAAAGATGTTATTAGAAATGTTGGCAAATATAACACACAGTTTTTTAACTTCCGAACACTTGAAACAAATTCAAGTGGCAAAATGGTCTGAACTCTTTAGCTAAGAAAGAGATCAGTGCTCGTAAAACACTTTTTGTTTCCACTTAGAAGTCATAATAATCATTCTACGATATGGTTAGAGAGGTAAGCTCTCAAAAATTAGCCCAAACCTCAACTTCTCTTCTTAGAATATTTAAACTTATTGGGATTCAAACATCCTTGAAACTCCTTCAAAACCTCACAAGTTATGAGTTCAAGTAATTCCCAATTCCGATGTTTGTAAAACTTTAAGACACCAACAACGGTAGTCAGATGAAGGAGATGAAACTGTATGTTATAAGAACTAAAAACTCAATCCCAACCTCTTTCAAGTGAAAAAAGAAAATACTACAGTGATATTCTAGAGATCCTTGGGTTTTAGTTGATGCCTCGTGGGAAATAATTGTAGGCATTTGGAGATCGTCAAGAACAAACTTTAAATCACAAACAACCCAAAGAGGAGACGAGCATATAACGATGTTCGAGAAGATTGACTACTCCGAAGAATATCGCTTTTCTCATAGGGTCCGTCATCTTCTTCCAGAATCAAATCCTCTTGAGAGTGCTCTTGCATCCGGTGAAAGATGTCTTCATCTGCAACTCCACAATGAGCTGCTTTAGGAGTACCTTCCAAGTCGGGAAACAAATAATTTCCCCAGCTCTTCAGACTGCATGAAGCTCCCTTATGGCTCCCATGCATGCTGGAACAAATGAAGAAGTGGCACATCAATTCCCGGTAGGTCTCAAGTAAAGCGGGCTCCTGCTTCTCCAGAAGTGACAATTCCGCCTCGCACGAAAAATATTCTTCATATGGGATAGATCCCAAAGGCAGAGCAGAGATTTCCCACATCTCGTGCAGAGCCATACCCAATTCGCTAACAGGGGTGAAGAAGGTCCCTGTAGCTGGGCAGTATAACTCAAAGATGGCGTAGAAGTTCGCCACGCTCATCTGAATGCCATAACAAGTCGGCCTGACGGCCTCATAAAGCCCCAGCCTTTCCAAATCCTCCTCAAAATGAGTAAGAACATATAAAGTCAAGTCCCTCCACCATGCCTTGGGAGGGTGAATGCACCCTGAAGTCCTGAAATCAGTGGCTGGATAATTGCCACAAACTTTAAAGAACTGATTTCCAAAAGTCTTAGCCACCGCGGGGTTTTCTCCCACTGGAATGTCTGGAAGTACATTCCCAGGGTGGAGACCCAATATGCAGCGAGGAGGACCCGTCCTTGTGTCATTAGGGGACGGAATTATCAACTTCCCTACGTGAACGGAGTCAGTAGTCCGAATCACTTGTCACTGCATCTTTCGAGCCCTCGTCACGCATTGAAATAAGGGCAAGAGAAAATGCCGCTTGCTAGATGGGAGATAGTACTTCTCGTCATCCAATTTGAAAATCCACTGCCCCTCTCCGGCTAGCAGCTGGTGATCGTTATTTGGCTCTATATCTCCAAACATGAAGCCGGGCTTTCAATAGATTCTTCGGTCAGAATCTTCAAGGAGAGCAGTAATTAAGATGCTCCTCATGGTGCGCTGATTCCCACCATGAATAAGTGCATCCCGAGCAGGAGAGTTTCGCTCGCTGAATAGTGAAGCCTGCCCTTGAAACTGCAGGCTGACGTGGCCATCTAGCCTCCTGGCTGTGCCAAAGAGACTGTTCAGAGGACCAGGAGTATAGTGCACTGCAAAAACAAGGAGAAACTATGATTAGTTCATCAGCCAAACAAGGGCTAAGAAAAGAATGCAATTTTTGTTAAGGCATAGCCTCGCTCTCCGAGCGAAGCTGGCCTAATGATAGCTTCGCTCCGAAACTTAGCTTTGTAGCTGCAGCGTAACTCCGCGCTCCACACGAAGGTAGGAAGCGGGAAAATATCCAAGTGTTAGCTTCGCTCTAAAAGCTTGACCTCGAATAACAGAACGCGACAAAGCCCCAGGGGCTAACTTTGTCAGAAGGGTACTGCTGCCTAAAAAATTATTTTAAGGGCACTAAGGTCCTTTTCAGTCACACTCCAAAGGCTAGCTTCGCACCCTATCATTCAATGGGATGTGAACCACCTAAGGGATAGCTTCGCCTGGAAGCTTGAAGAAGAGACCCTTCGGTTCTACGATTCCCAATCAAGAAATCAAGAGAAATTCAGGGAATTGAACTCCCTAAGATCACGAGATCATGATTGATCGCTCTGGGTTCATCAGAAGATAGCCAAAAATCGGTTTTAAAAGAGAGATGAAAATCTCTAATCAAAAGGGAAAAATCCCTACCCGCGATAGGTCGTTCGATGACCGGAGGAGAAGAAGGACCATCCGTCATAGAGGTTGTTACCTCTTTTCCTGCTCGCCTCTTGGGAGCCATAGGAGAACTGTAGAAGTTCGTGAATTCTCAAACGAAGAAGAAAGAAGAAGAAAGGGCTTGCAGTGCTCTGAAAATTTAAAGAGAAGTGGTGCCTTCTCTTTCAGCCCGATCAGGCTTTTATAGGCTAATGACTGCCTAAAACTCCGCCTCCTCGAAAGAAGCACAGGCAGTCTGTAACAGTTGCCTCAATTAAAGTATTGTTATTTTCCTAAAATGTCATTAGTGCATGCATGATATTTTTATATTCTGCGTATAATACGCGTATGAAGTAGACCCGTATTATACGGGTATTATACGGGTACGTATATACAAGTGTATACGTAAGTATTTATACAGGTATAAGACTTTTTCTTCCTCCACAAGTTTCTTTTCCTTCCACAATCTTCTCCAAGCTTCTCAAATATTCCATCAAAATATCTCCATCTCCATGGCTAGTTCTGATTGGTCAAGAGAAACACCTCACCCTCCTATTTTACAAATAAACCCCTCTCCTTTATATTTTTACAAAATGATGGGACACATGGCATAAATTTATGGAGGGACACATGGCACAAATCTATGGAAGGATTGAAGCTATATATAGAGAAAGATGAAGAGAATTCAACACTTTTTCAAAAACTCTCTCTCTCTCTTAAAGAACTCCCTCCTTTTCAAGTAGCAAACAACAAGGATCAAGGCAACCGTAGCAACAACAAAGGCAACAACTACAGATAGCCAAGATCAGCCATACAAGTGAGTAGAACATACAAATCTTATCAATATGATCAATAGAAATGAGTAGAAATGAGTAGAAATGAGTAAGAAATGAAATAAGCATGTGGATATGCAAGTATTGACCCTAGGTGTATTTTGGGGATCATGTGTTTTCAATTCTGCAAATAATTGTTACTGTTGCTTATGAAATTATGATATTTTACATATCCTGCATATTGATATGGTATGATGTGTTTGTGCGTTTTGGAGGAAGGGACCGGGTTGAACCGGAGGCGTTGAAGGGGAGAACATATGTGTATATATGTTTGTGATTGTGTTTGTGTGTTTCGGAGGAAGGGACCGGGTTGAACCGGAGGCGTTGAAGGGGAGAACATATGTGTATATATGTTTGTGTTTGTGTTTGTGTGTTTTGGAGGAAGGGACCGGGTTGAACCGGAGGTGTTGAAGGGGAGAACATATGTGTATATATGTTTGTGTACATGTATATGGACATGATAGAAGTCCTATGATAAAATCATGCATGATTCTTTAACTTCAGATCTGGAATAGTTTCTTAAACAAGCTGTTTTTATGTAAGTAAGTCGACTAAGTCCAGGAATTAGTCGACTATAGGTGTGATTCTGTAAGCAGAGAACTGCTGATATAGCAGGATTAGTCGACTACAAACAGACTGTAGTCGACTAATCCCAGAGACAGAGGGTAAACAGAAGTTAAAAATCTGTTTTTCACAGTTTTAGTCGACTAGGACTTACCTACCAGTCGACTAATAATTTGTATTAGTCGACTACACCAAGATGGTAGTCGACTATAGATGATCCACAGATAGTAGCACAACTTTTCACAGTTTTAGTCGACTAGAGGAAACTTCAAGTCGACTAGTCCCGGAATTAGTCGACTATACCAGGAAGAGTAGTCGACTGCAAAAGTCCCCGTTTGCCAGTAAAGAAGCAGGTACGTGTGAAGCAGGATTAGTCGACTAATAGCTCCAGAATTAGTCGACTTACCGTTAGTATTAGTCGACTATAGAGTGGCTTAGTCGACTAATAAGGCATTGTTACTGTGTTCTGTTTTGGTTCATGGTAAATTATGAGATCCAATAAAACTAGTATATTGATACTCATGTCAAACCGGATGATTTAACCATGTATGCTTACCTGCTAAGTGCACTTAAATATGGTTTTACTCACTGAGCCGTCAAGCTCACTCTATTCTAACTCTAACTACAGGTTTGGACAAAGGCAAGGGTCCTGCTTAAGGGCAGTGGTGCGGACATTACCACCGGTACCTCAGCAGTAGGAGTTACTTTTGTTAGATATATATGGTTTTGTATAAGCATGCTTATGTTTAGCTATGTTTCGACCGTGGCATGTAAATATTAAAGAACTTGGTGTTGGACTATTCTTGTATGAACATATGTATTGAGATGATAATGAAGACTGTATTCTTATGGATTATAGAACTATAGATGTTAGTATGATAAGTCTCAAATAGATCATACATGTTATCTGATGTATGTGTTGAAGTATTTTTATACTGATGGGCCCCATGCTTGGATTATACGAGATGATTATGTTAAATGGAAAATTTTTAACTGGGACCGTTACAATTGGTATCAGAGCCATGGTTTAGATGAAGAAGGAATAAGAGATGATGAAATTGTTAGGTTATTACATACAGACATGTGATTATAGTTAAGTAGTTGGTCTTTTGGTGACAAGAAGTATAGTTATAAGTGTGTCTAATTATGTTGGTTCTTGATGATAGTCATATGATTAAGATGATTTCATGGACTCGAAATTAATATGTCCGTTTTGTTTACATATAGATGGGAGACTCTGATATATTCTGGTCAGCCTCTAATTCCGACAGCTCGAGTAAGAGCTGGATAGCGGACTCGATGGACTGGGGATATGAGTCAGATGAAACTGACCCTGCAAAAATGATTATGCCCCTGAACTGGATAGATGGTGAAGAGGTCGAGTCGCAGGCATCTAACAAGCCTGAACCTACTCCGGTTGACACAAGTAGTGTCATAGGAGATTCGGTTGAAGTATCAGTAGTGGAGCACTCGAGTACGATTAAGGAAGAAACTCGAAGGGGCTTTACTTATGGAGGTGTCTTTTGGAACGAGACATGGGAAAAAGACATGAATCTATATGATGACTTAGATGACTGGCACTGTGTCGGGGATGAGTCATCGGAAGAAGACCCCGAAGAGGAAGACCCCGAAGAGGATTTGGATAATAACAACAATACTAGTAAGGATCCTAGTGGGGATACCCCACCCTGTGAGGGGTGAATCTTATAACTGACACTTTTGATGTATTTATGTATATAGGCCTAATATGTTAGATAATGGATATCCGTAGGGTTGTTGTATGTACCCTGGCATATATCTTATGAATGCGCAGGAAGTAGTCCGGATATTCCAGTAGGCAGGCATGTCGGAATGACACTTTTTGTATCCATGATGGATGTAACTATATATACATATATAACAAGTTGTTTCACAAGTGACATTATTAGTATGAGTATATGAGAAAAAGTTTTATCCCTACTTAATCCAAATTGTGTAATGTGTTGATAAGACGCCCTTATATTCATATAGGGCGAACGCATGGATTTGAACCAACCACCACTTGAAGAAGCCCTGTCATTCGATACGACACATTCTAGCGAGATGGGGAGCGCGCACCCCGCGAACAATAATGAAGACTCTGAAGCTCGAAATAGAGGGAATGAGGAGACTCCGGGGGTGATGCCGGACTGGCTCGCGCAATTAGTAAACAGGGCGAGCAACAACAATTCTCATCGAGCACTGGAGGAGTTTCAGAAAATGAAACCGCCCGTATTTGAAGGGAAGGCGGACCCTTTGCAAGCCGAAGCATGGCTTCTACAAATAGAAAAGATTCTGGAAGTCATGAGTTGCACTGATGAACAAAAGGTGTCCTTCTCTTCTTTTATGTTCCAGAAGGAAGCGGAACATTGGTGGAGGGCAGTGAAACTTAGTATGAAGAATACAAGGGAACCAATCACCTGGGAGTTCTTGGTGAACAAATTCACTGAGAAATACATTCCGGAGACAGCCAGAGATAAAATGGCAACAGAATTCTTGGAACTCCGTCAAGATTCTAAGAATGTATCCCAGTATGATCAGAAATTCACTCAGCTATCCAGGTATGCTGATGCTTTGGTTAGGAGTGAAGCAGATAAGACAAAGAGGTTCGTAAAGGGCCTAAGATCAGATATTCGGGGCCGGCTGATTCCATTACAACTGAGAAATTATCTCCAAGCAGTAGAAAGAGCTTTGGAGGTAGAAATGGACATACAAGAAGGTCAGGGAGAATGGGTGGAAGAAATTCCCAATTCTAAGCGCTCCCGTTATCAAGAACCTCCTATGAGGACGGCATCAGGACCAGCCAGTAGCAGAGGATCTGGGTTTAACACCTATAGAGGAGGAGGAGCCAGAGGCGGGAGAACGTGGCTGAGGAACAGCGACACCGCCTCGAAGACACAAACTACCTCTGCGTTCCATCCCAGAGGCTCGGAGGCTCCTTGGTGTCAGAGGTGTAGAATAAATCATTTTGGAAACTGTCTCCCAGACAGGTCTTGTTTTAATTGTGGAGGAGTGGGACATCTAAGGAAAAATTGTCCAACCACGCGTGGAAGCCAAGGATTTAGTAGAGGAAATGGAAGGCCGATCATGAGGACGAATCCTTCAGGACAAGCCAGTAACTCCATGCCACCCAGTAATGCTCCACGTTCTGCTGCAACCCAGTCATCGGTTCAGCAACCTCGGGTGCAAGGCAGAACCTTCGCATTGAACCACCGAGAAGCAATGGCCTCAAATGCAGTGGTGGAAGGTATGATCTCCGTATCAGGACATATTGCTCATATATTATTTGACCCTGGAGCTACTCATTCATTCGTATCTAGTGCTTTTTCTTATAAATTAAATCAAGAATCAAAACCCCTAGGATTTCAATTGGTTGTGTCTACACCTATAGGGGAGAATTTAATAGCTAGCACTAGATATACGAATTGTGAAGTAATAATTGGAGAAATGAAGATCTTTGTTGATCTGATAAAGCTAGGCGAAATGGAGTTCGATGCCATACTAGGAATGGACTGGTTGTCTGCCAGTGGTGCTTATGTGGATTGTAATAAAAGAGGATTATCTTTAAAATGGAAGGGACTCCAGAGTTTATCTTTGAAGGAGAGAAAGGAAATTATGACATACCTCACATATCAGCCATCAAAGCCACCAAGTTATTGAAGCAAGGGTGCCAAGGATTTCTGGCTTCGGTGTTGGATACCACCAGAATTGATGTAGATATTATGACTATTCCAATTGTGAATGAGTTCCCTGATGTATTCCAGGAAGACTTACCAGGGTTGCCCCCAGATCGGGAAGTAGAATTTACAATCGATGTAATACCCGGTACTGCCCCAATTTCTAAGGCACCGTACCGTATGGCCCCTGCAGAAATGAAAGAACTTAAAACTCAATTGCAAGAATTATTAGACAAAGGTTTTATTCGGCCAAGTATATCTCCCTGGGGAGCACCTGTCCTATTTGTTAAGAAGAAGGATGGGAGTATGAGATTATGTGTTGACTACCGGGAATTGAATAAAGCAACTATCAAGAATAAGTACCCTCTCCCTCGAATTGATGACCTATTTGATCAATTGTAAGGGTCTTGTGTATTTTCCAAGATAGACCTTAGATCGGGGTATCATCAGTTGAAGGTCAAACCTGAAGATGTGCCCAAATCAGCTTTTCGGACAAGATATGGACACTTTGAATTTCTAGTCATGCCTTTTGGACTCACTAATGCCCCGGCAGCATTTATGGACCTAATGAATCGGATGTTTCAACCATACTTAGACCAGTTTGTAGTGGTATTTATTGATGATATTCTGGTCTATTCAAAGAGTCCGGAAGATCATGAGGAACATCTTAAAATTGTCCTTCAAATCTTGAGAGAGAAGCAACTCTATGCAAAATTGAAGAAATGTGAATTTTGGCTTGAGTAAGTAGGATTTCTCGGTCATATTATATCCAAAGAGGGGATAGCAGTAGATCCGGTAAAGATTGAAGCAATCCGAGACTGGCCTAGACCCACTAATGCGACTGAAGTTCAAAGTTTCTTGGGATTAGCAGGGTACTATAGAAGATTTGTAGAAGGATTTTCTTTGATTGTGGCACCAATGACCCAATTAACCATAAAGAATAAGAAGTTTGTGTGGGGAGAAGATCAAGATAGGAGTTTTCAGGAAGTTAAAGCCAGATTAACATCTGCTCCTGTCTTAGTAGTACCTTCAGGGACTGAAGGATTTGTCATTTTTAGTGATGCATCAAAACTGGGATTGGGATGTGTATTAATGCAAAATGGAAAAGTTATTGCCTATGCATCCCGGCAATTGAAGACCCATGAAAGGAATTATCCCACTCATGATTTGGAATTAGCCGCTGTGATCTTTGCTTTAAAGATCTGGCGACATTACTTGTATGGAGTGTCTTGTGAAGTTTTTACTGATCATAAGAGCTTGAAATATATCTTCACACAAAAGGAACTGAACATGAGGCAGAGGAGGTGGTTAGAACTAATAAAAGATTATGATATTACTATTCAATACCACCCTGGGAAGGCCAATGTAGTAGCTGATGCTTTGAGCCGGAAATCAGGAGGAACACTGGCTACCTTGATGACTCGTCAAGTAAGACTATTAAGAGACCTAGAAGAGATGCAAATAGAAGTGCGAGTCATTGATTCTTCAAATTCTGGGTATCAACTAAATCAAGTGAGTATCCAAATTAATCTATACGACAAGATCAAAAAGGCACAACAAGAAGATACTCAAATAAAGAAGATGATGAAGAAAGTGCAAGAAGGAGAACTCAAGAAATTTCATATAGAAGGTGATGTCTTAAGGCTTGGACACAGACTATGTGTGCCAGAGGTAGCAGAGATTAAAGAAGAAATAATGAAGGAGGCCCATAGTACACCTTATACAGCTCACCCCGGAAGCACAAAGATGTATCAAGATCTACGTCATAACTTCTGGTGGGATGGTATGAAGATGAACATTTCCAATTTTGTCCACAAATGTTTAGTCTGTCAACAAGTAAAGGCTGAACATAAGAAGCCCCCAGGTTTGTTAGTACCTTTACCTATTCCTGAATGGAAGTGGAGTCAAATTGCTATGGATTTCGTCACTGGACTTCCTCGGACGTCCCAAGGACTGGATACAGTCTGGGTAGTAGTAGACAGACTCACCAAATCTGCCCATTTTCTACCTATCCGGATCAATTATTCAATGGAAAGATTGGCTCAGGTATATGTCCGAGAGATAATTAGATTACATGGAGTACCTGAATCCATTGTATCAGATCGGGACCCAAGATTTCAATCCAGATTCTGGAAAAGTTTGTCCAGAGCTATGGGTACTAACTTGCAATTCAGTACAGCAGCCCACCCCCAAACGGATGGACAGTCAGAAAGGACCATTCAAATATTAGAAGATATGTTGAGAACCTGTGTACTGGATTTGGGGGAAGTTGGGACAACTATCTACCCTTAGTGGAGTTTGCATATAATAATAGTTATCAATCCACTATCGGTATGCCTCCATTTGAAGCATTATATGGGAGGAGGTGTAGATCACCAATCTGTTGGGAGGAAGTTGGGGACAGAAGACTATTTGGCCCCGATGTAATTCAAGAAGCTACAGAGAAGATCAAGCTAATCAGAGAAAGGATGAAAGCAGCCCAGAGCAGACAGAAAGCTTATGCAGATAATCGTCGCAGACCACTAGAGTTTGAGGTAGGGGATAGTGTTTTCCTAAAGGTATCTCCTATGAAAGGAGTGAGACGCGCCGGCAATAAGAACAAATTAGCCCCTAGATATGTGGGTCCGTTTGAAATATTAGATAAGATTGGACCGGTTGCTTATCGTTTGGCCCTACCCCCTGCCTTAGAAAGGATGCACAATGTATTTCATGTATCTCAGCTGAGGAAGTATGTGCCCGATCCTGCTCATATCATCTCCTATGAACCCCTGCATATGATAGAAGACATGTCTTACACGGAAGAACCAATACAAATTCTTGATCGCAAAGAGAAGAAATTGAGGAGCAAAAATATTCCCTTGGTCAAGGTTTTGTGGAGAAATCAAAACATAGAAGAAGCCACTTGGGAGCTGGAAGAGGAAATGAGAAAGGCCTATCCGCATTTATTCCAAGGTACGTTAAGTTTCGAGGACGAAACTTTCATAAGGAGGGTAGAATGTAACAGTTGCCTCAATTAAAGTATTGTTATTTTCCTAAAATGTCATTAGTGCATGCATGATATTTTTATATTCTGCGTATAATACGCGTATGAAGTAGACCCGTATTATACGGGTATTATACGGGTACGTATATACAAGTGTATACGTAAGTATTTATACAGGTATAAGACTTTTTCTTCCTCCACAAGTTTCTTTTCCTTCCACAATCTTCTCCAAGCTTCTCAAATATTCCATCAAAATATCTCCATCTCCATGGCTAGTTCTGATTGGTCAAGAGAAACACCTCACCCTCCTATTTTACAAATAAACCCCTCTCCTTTATATTTTTACAAAATGATGGGACACATGGCATAAATTTATGGAGGGACACATGGCACAAATCTATGGAAGGATTGAAGCTATAAATAGAGAAAGATGAAGAGAATTCAACACTTTTTCAAAAACTCTCTCTCTCTCTTAAAGAACTCCCTCCTTTTCAAGTAGCAACACACAAGGATCAAGGCAACCGTAGCAACAACAAAGGCAACAACTACAGATAGCCAAGATCAGCCATACAAGTGAGTAGAACATACAAATCTTATCAATATGATCAATAGAAATGAGTAGAAATGAGTAGAAATGAGTAAGAAATGAAATAAGCATGTGGATATGCAAGTATTGACCCTAGGTGTATTTTGGGGATCATGTGTTTTCAATTCTGCAAATAATTGTTACTGTTGCTTATGAAATTATGATATTTTACATATCCTGCATATTGATATGGTATGATGTGTTTGTGCGTTTTGGAGGAAGGGACCGGGTTGAACCGGAGGCGTTGAAGGGGAGAACATATGTGTATATATGTTTGTGATTGTGTTTGTGTGTTTCGGAGGAAGGGACCGGGTTGAACCGGAGGCGTTGAAGGGGAGAACATATGTGTATATATGTTTATGTTTGTGTTTGTGTGTTTTGGAGGAAGGGACCGGGTTGAACCGGAGATGTTGAAGGGAGAACATATGTGTATATATGTTTGTGTACATGTATATGGACATGATAGAAGTCCTATGATAAAATCATGCATGATTCTTTAACTTCAGATCTGGAATAGTTTCTTAAACAAGCTGTTTTTATGTAAGTAAGTCGACTAAGTTCAGGAATTAGTCGACTATAGGTGTGATTCTGTAAGCAGAGAACTGCTGATATAGCAGGATTAGTCGACTACAAACAGACTGTAGTCGACTAATCCCAGAGACAGAGGGTAAACAGAAGTTAAAAATCTGTTTTTCACAGTTTTAGTCGACTAGGACTTACCTACCAGTCGACTAATAATTTGTATTAGTCGACTACACCAAGATGGTAGTCGACTATAGATGATCCACAGATAGTAGCACAACTTTTCACAGTTTTAGTCGACTAGAGGAACTTCAAGTCGACTAGTCCCGGAATTAGTCGACTATACCAGGAAGAGTAGTCGACTGCAAAAGTCCCCGTTTGCCAGTAAAGAAGCAGGTACGTGTGAAGTAGGATTAGTCGACTAATAGCTCCAGAATTAGTCGACTTACCGTTAGTATTAGTCGACTATAGAGTGGCTTAGTCGACTAATAAGGCATTGTTACTGTGTTCTGTTTTGGTTCATGGTAAATTATGAGATCCAATAAAACTAGTATATTGATACTCATGTCAACCGGATGATTTAACCATGTATGCTTACCTGCTAAGTGCACTTAAATATGGTTTTACTCACTGAGCCGTCAAGCTCACTCTATTCTAACTCTAACTACAGGTTTGGACAAAGGCAAGGGTCCTGCTTAAGGGCAGTGGTGCGGACATTACCACCGGTACCTCAGCAGTAGGAGTTACTTTTGTTAGATATATATGGTTTTGTATAAGCATGCTTATGTTTAGCTGTGTTTCGACCGTGGCATGTAAATATTAAAGAACTTGGTGTTGGACTATTCTTGTATGAACATATGTATTGAGATGATAATGAAGACTGTATTCTTATGGATTATAGAACTATAGATGTTAGTATGATAAGTCTCAAATAGATCATACATGTTATCTGATGTATGTGTTGAAGTATTTTTATACTGATGGGCCCCATGCTTGGATTATACGAGATGATTATGTTAAATGAAAAATTTTTAACTGGGACCGTTACACAGTCGTTTCAAATTAATTTGAAACGGCGCCTAAAGCGCTTTCCCAAAAAGCGTTACTTCAACCCCACTAAGGGCTAACTCCGCCGTGAGTCTAGTGCTGGCTTAGCGCGACGCATGAATGACTTCGCTGACAAACATGCTTTAGCCCCGCTAAAAGCACATATCTAGCTTCTCGGAAATTCCGTGCTAGCTTCGCCAGAAACTGGTTCCTGACTTATTTGGAAATCGGTCCCCAACTTCGCCGGAAGTTTAGTTCCGCTGAGAGCTTCTAATTCCTCCTAGAGAAAAGACTTGCCTAAGTTGGTCCGCTTCAGGTCTTCTCGAGTCAAAAAGAAGGAGAAATAAAACAGATAAGCAGAAAGTAAACTTTTATTGATTCAAAAGGGAAGGTACATTGATACTACTACATTAAGGTTATCTTTCGCACAACCGAGTCATTGCTCCAAAGGCATACAAGTGGTCCTATCTACTTCCAAGCCAAACCAACTGGACACGAAAGGCCTTCCTCCTGCACAAGGCCGTAATCCTTCGTATAATGGCAGATTTTGCCATTAAGAAGCTGGATCTTCTTTGATGAAAATTGGCAAAGGACCGGTTGCCACCAGAAAGCCGGATCGTCTTTGATGAAAATTGGCAAAGGATCCGAGACCTTACAGGTGACATCCGCTTTCCCGAAGTAGATCATCTCGGATAAGCGACTACCAGCCCCGCCTCGAAGTGGATCATCTCGGATAAGCGACTGCCAACCTCTTCTGGGAACACACATCAGCTGCCCCAGTTGTTCCTCCTGCTTAGAATTTAAAGTTTCAACTGAAAAGGCAAGAGGCAACGTTCTGGTCTCTTTCATCAAAACAAAAGACTGGCAAGCATAGCTCACTGTAATGCAAATTGAAAACAGATTAGCAGTAAAACAAAGAAAAAATGCAAGCATGGCACACTAAGGCAAATTCTTTAGGGCGAAGCAATTTATATCCGATTCAGTTGCAATTTAAGGATGGATTTCAATTAAGCAGAAGATAGCCTCGCTTGCACAGTGATGATGGGCTAGCTCAGCGTAAGCCAAGTTTTAGCTCCGCCTAAGACAGTTATACTGAAGGAGCATCAAAAAGAGGTAAGTCCTAGCCTCGCCTATACGGCTAAGCCAGACTGATACAGAGGGTCGCAGTCGTAACCCCAACTGTATTGCAAGACTGGCTCAATCTTGAAGAGACTAAGTCCCAATTCTTGCCTATGTGGCGAACTTAGCTGGCCAGCATGAAATGATCTTTCTTTGATCAAGCGAAAATGATAGTTTCGCCGGGAAGCTGGGAAACAAAGCTTAAGCCATTCTCTGCAGATCAGTCAGGTACAAAATGAAGAATAAGGGAAATCAATCCCTGAGGCAGCTAGTAAAGCTAAATTAAGGGAGATAAACTCCCTAAAGTCATTAGTTCATTGGTAAAGTCTCTGGATGACCGAGACTCACCAGTTCTTGGCCGGTTAATGACCAAAGTGGGCACCCCCACTGTTTCAGAAATCTGAGTATATTTCTCTGAACAACCAGGAGAAGTCATGAACAGACTGCTTCTCTGTAAAGGGCTTCAAGTGTCCTATTTATAGGCCTCATGGCCTGATCACACCGCTGCTGCTTCAAGCTTAGAAGCGCGAGCGAATTTAAGACATTTACTGAGCCTTGAGAAAGGGAATGGTCTCCCTCGAAAATGCACAAGGAAGGAATGATCTCCCTCGTTAATGCAAGAGAAGTTATTTCAACTTCGGGAAAGAAAATAATCCTTCTCGAAACTAACCAAAAGGCAGCTGGCCTCGGGAAAGGAACGATGTTCCAAGACCAATTTCAAGCGAATCTACTCCGGAGGCTCGAACGCGGAGCTATCCAGACGCGAAGTTACTCAGAATTGCGAATCTACACGATTCCTCAGCGAACTTATTCCAATCCAGAAGCAGGATTGAAAGCGAAGCTGAACTCAACCACCATGGCGACGTTCGTACTTCACATACCATCAATCAAAGCAATTCAAAGTATTTCGAAGTCTAAACCATTCCATTGCAGACTTTCGAAAACTTTGAAGGGGGTCTTGTTGACACTTTAAAAAAGACAAGATTCTTACTGGCCTGAACAATGTCTAAACTTGTTGACATTTACAAAAGACAAGTGACAGACAAGCTGACGACCAGTTCTGTACCCATCTCCGAGGGACAAATCAGTAACTTGGACTCTACTGATCCAGTGAAGCAGACAGTGAGCCCAGATTGTCTCTGAAGAGACCTAAGTAGATCTAAGATGCTAGGTTAGCTCAACACTTAGCATCACATGAGCCCAAGGGGATAGCCTCACCTGAGAGGCTAAGTTTATTCAACTTCACTTTGAAGCTATCTAAAGCTCTATCAGTGAGCTAACTTATAGTTTCGCCTGAAGCACTCAGTTAACTCCGCAGTGAGTTAACTGAGCTCAAAGCCACACACAACCGCGCAGAAGGATGCTCGGTAGCTTCGCCACAGATGTTATCTAGCTCCGCTGGAGAGCTTTCTTCTAACTTCGCCAGATGCTCTTTCCAACTCCGCCGTGAGTTTGACGCGGCAACTCCGCTGCGGGTCTTTCATGGTCAACCTTTGACCAATTAAATCTCCAGATGAGATCAAATCAATTCAAGATCAAGATCAAATCTGAGATCAAATTTGGCAGTTGTTTGGCATAATCTCTTGACTCTCCTAAAACGAGTAAGAAGATCAGAGGAGATCTTTCAATTATTTGGAAAGAATCAAAACAGATCAGGAAATCGACCTACCTGCTATTCCTAACTTCGCAGAAGCTGATTCTAGCCTCGCAGCAAGGCTACTTTCCATATTTAAACAGATTGACTCAATCTGTTTTCAGATTTTAAAGGGACAATTATGCCCCTGCTTTCCCTATAAATAGCCCACCAGAGGCATACAACCAGGCGAACAGCACGCAAGAGGACAAAAAACGCACACGCACAGAGAGAGGCGGCTAAACAGTGATCTCTACCTTCTAAGAATTCAGAGAACTACTTCTCTAATTAGGGTGTTGATACCCTAATACCTTCCTTCCTCTCAAGGAATTTTCGGAACCAGGCGAGAAGGAATTCCCAAGTGAAGGCAGTTTGAGAAGTAACAAGAGGATTCTACCAACCTTCTGTTCTCCGATTCCTCGAACCAGGCGAGAAGAGAATCCCATCGATCGCATCGTCAAAGGGACAAAGTAGTCGCGCGCTAATCAGACTCCTATCGGCACACTTCTCCAGAATCTCAGAGGAGATCTACTTGTAATCTTTTGTGTTACTTGTAATTTAGCTCCTCGACACTTTTTTTGTAAGTTTTTCCCTTTGCAAAATTAATGGAAAACAGGGCCAAGAGTTAAAGGCTTCATGACACGATTACAACCAAGGAAATAATTAAGGTATTAATCTGAAATCTCAAATTGTTTTGCTAAAAGCTTAAAAAATAAGTCAAAATGGAGATTGTTAGGATTTTACCTTATTTTTTAAGAAGAGATGATAGTTCAAGAAAATTCAATTGAGTTGGTGAACACGGTGACTTGAAACAGAAAAAGCAAATTAAGATTAAGCAGTTTCTTTTTCAGGCGATTGCGAGTTTCCTTTTCAGGCGGAGTATGAATAGGATTAATTCCTATTCAATGAAGGTTTGTTTCTAAAGATTAAAGGGTTTAGAATCCTTCTAGATCAAGGAAATCAATTCTAAAAATATTGATCAAGATTCTTTAACCATCCAAAAGTCAAGATCATCTCATACTCCAAATAAGAGTTGTATTGTAAAATCTTATAAATAAACGTTGTAACCAAGTATTGTAATTGCCTCAAACAAAGAACTCTCAAGGATTTCTACTATAGAGAATCTTAAGTAAAAGAGATTAGAGGAAGCAAAGAAAGAAAGGAGTAAGTTGAATATGCATAGAGAGAAGGTAATACTCTTTTAATTTAGGGCTAGATTCAAGTGAAAGGTGAATACTCTTGTTGCATCAAGAGGAAAATTAAATCTCTTTGTACCAAGTCTATTAATAAATCTCTCTCAAGTTCTCTCCTCGTAGACATAGGCCAAGTTTGAGTCGAATCATTCAAGTTTTCCTTTTGTAAGTATTGTTCATATTGCCACGTTCAGCTAACGCCGATCCTGGGAGTCAAAACTATTAGTATCAGAGCATATCAATTTCGCAACAATAATTGCAAGTTTATCTGGCAAAGAATTTCCTTCCCGATGTCAGTGCTTGTAAAGAACTTGTTGTAACACCTGTCATATGCTCAAGGTCAATTTGAACAAGGGGTCAGTCTTCTAGTTAGCATGCTTTGCTTCTATAATGATCCTTTATAATATTTTATAAATTTAGAAGCCAAAGAGGAAGGCAAAAAGTTCAATTTGATTTATGGTTAATGTAGAAAATATTTTAACTGCTTTGTTTAGCGACTCTCGTTCTTTTTTCATCTTTCATTAACAAGTTGACCACCTTCTTTATCAGTTGTTTGCTCACAATCCCAAGTCCAAAACCTCAACTTCAATATGCTATGAAAGCAAGGTGCAGGAATTAACAGCAATAAAATCTTCTTTACCTTTTTTTTTTTTTCTTGTTCATGAGAAAAAAGTAACTAGAGTTGGGAATCCTGTGAAGTGAGCTCATCCTGGTCTCTGTGGGACGTGTAAGCTGTATATATATACTGTATTTTTACAATTTCATACTGTTTTCAGATGTTCTTTTCAAAGGGATAGGTAGCAACTTAGTATCGAATTCATATAGTAATTTCAATTTATATCACTTTGGACTTTTTACGATAAAAGATTAAACTGAAATTGTATGTTTTATGAGTCAACCTGCATGGACAGGCCCATGCTCAACTCAATAGAGAACCAAACCCCAAGGGGGCCGATCAGACTAGGGTTCGATTCATGTGTGTATGTGTGTGTGGCTCACACACATGAACCGAACCCTCAGACTAGGGGTTAAAATTTTGATGTGAGCTTCCTTGTGTGGGCCGCCACGTGGGATGGGGATCATGCGGTTATGCAGTTGCTTATGATTTTGGAGACGAAAAAAATAGAGAGTATTATATCATAAAATTGTAAAAATATATTGTAAGCATGAGCGAAAACAATAAAAAAGACAACTGTGAGTAGAATTTTTCATAAATAATAAACTAATGAGCGAAAACAATAAAAAGACAACTGTGAGTAGAATTTTTCATAAATAATAAACTAAAAAGCTAAGTCTCTCTCTTCATGCTTTAATCCTCCAGAGAATTTTGGGTTTTTACTGATGCCCTGTGGGAAATAATCATGATATTTATCAAATATAATATGATTATAAAATTAAAATAAAAAAGTGCTGGTAAACCACTCAACTAATGAATAATGAACTCAAAAACTAGGTCAATAAAAAATCAGTCAACTAATGAATAAAGAATTCTAAACATTTAAAAAAAAAATATCATGTTGCTGCTTGCTTGCCATTGAAAAATCTCCCTGATAAAGTAGTCAATTAATCATTATATAATTCTAATCATAAAAAAAATCATGTTGTGTAAAAGATAAAAGAAAAAAAAGGAAAATGAGTTTTCTTATTTTCCTTTTTCACTGTTTGGATAAATCGGAAAGTGAGCAATTATACTTCTCCATTTTCTTACTTCTGTCCACTTCCTTGCAATCAAACACGTCGTAAAGATAAAATTATAAAAAAATATTTTAAGAGTGTGTGAAGATAATAAGAAGGCAATTGTGGGTAAATTTTTCAATAAATAATAAACTAAAAAACTAGGTCTCTCTCTCCCCATGCTTTAATCCTCTAGAGATTCTTGGGTTTTTACTGATGTCCTGAGGGAAATAATCATCATATATATCAAATATAATATGATTATAAAATTAAAATAAAAAAAGTACTGATAAACCCCTCAACTAACGAATAATGAACTAAAAAACTAGGTCAATACAAAATCAGTCAACTAATGAATAAAGAATTCTAAACATAAAAAAAATCATGTTGTTGCTTGCTTGCTATTGAAGAATCTCCCTGATAAAGTAGTCAATTAATCATTATAGAATTCTACAAGACGAATCAGATGCCATATCATTGCTTACAACTGTTGCTCAGTTTGAAAGTCACATCGACAAAGTTAATTAATCAATGTGGATTCCTACCCAAAAAAAAAAAATGATCAAGTAATTGCTTACTAGAGCAATCCGCTGGCAGATTAGTATTTTTACTAATTAATGAAGGCCCGACATCCAAAAAAATAAATGCCATGACATTGTTTCCTATAATTGACCAATAGGATAGTAATATTGACAAAATCAACAATTAATAAAGAATTCTCCATGATAGGAAAAAAAAAAATGTTATCATGGATTGCGCATGATAGCTAAGGAGTTGGCAAGTCACATCGAGAATCAATAAATAATCCCAAACGACTAAAAATGTCATGTCATTGATTACTACATAGGTTATAGCTCGCCCAGTTGGAAAGCGACCTAAATATACTTATGGTATGTGTATGTTTGGTTATCGTAATTGGCCATAATTTATAAGTCATAATTGATAAAATCTTTTACAGTTGTAAATGAGTTAAATAAATGTAAATTTTACGGTATTTGATTGGTAATATAAAATTATAAGTAAAAAAATGTATTGTGTTTTACGGTATTTGGTTGTCATAATGTGTACGTCGTAAGTGAAAAGTTCACCACAAAATTAATTATTTGATAATTTAAAAGTTTTAATATTATAAATAAATATTAAAAATATTAAATATTAAAAAAGATAATATTAACAAAAAAAATAATACAAATTTATATGACCACAAAATTAACTATAACTGAACTATAAGTAAGTGTTAATTGAATTGCAAGTGAGTGGTAATTGAGTTGCATAAGTCTTTTACGAATTATAGTCCAAACAAATGTCGTAGTTATAATTGAATTATAAGTCATTTACGAATTACAGATTTTTATGCCTTTTACGGTGAAACAAACATCCCCTTAACTAATTAATATAAATTTTTCACATGACTAAGAAAGTGTGATGTTATTGCTTGCTATGTGCAGGGGTGGACCCAATAGTGGGCCGGGCCGGGCTGTAGCCCGGCCCATTTTTTTCATATATTGTGTGGAAAACCGTAAAACGTAGCTTATAGGTGAAGAATGATTGTTACATATCATGAGTAGCCCGTCTAGCTCAGTTGGTAGAGCGCAAGGCTCTTAACTTTGTGGTCGAGCGGGAAGCTTTTTATATATATATACATGGGCGTTTTTCAGATATTCTCTTATATTTTTTTCTTGCAGCCCACCCTAAAAAATTAGCCCACCCAAAAAAAATTAAGTTCTATACAATTAAAAAGAATCATGTCACTACTTAAGATGCTAATAAATAATGAATTTCTACATGGCAAAAAATTATGATTCCATTGGTTATTATATAAGGACGGGGCCAAGGTTCCGCATGAGAATGCGAACTTAAATTATTTTTTTATTTTTTTTAGCTTTCTGAAAAAATGGCTCACAAAAACTAAGAAAAAATGATACTACATTATTTCAAACAAATTTCGGTCATTATTTATTAATTTCTCTAACAATCTTATCAAATTTCTAGAATATTAGAGCGGCCACAAAGACCGGCGTTGGCATCTATTAGTCAACTTGCTTTGCTTTTAGTGTATATTAAGACATTGAGACGATTGATGACTAATTATTTTGTTGTTTTCTATACAGTCAGAGTTGGTCTTACGAAATTGCTTGGGAGAAAGATTGAGTATATGCTCGACCAAAGTGACAACCCATCAGCCATATTTACGGGCTGTTTGTTTCGCCGTAAAACTCATAAAAGTTCGTAATTATAATTACGGTGTTTGTTTAAACCGTCATTCATAAAAGACTTACGCAATTTTACTATCACTTACTTGCAACCCAATAACCACTCACTTACAGCCCAGTTACAGTTAATTTTGTAGTCATACAAATTTATATTATTTTTTATGTTAATATTAATTTTTTTTAATATTTAGCATTTTTAGTATTTATTTGCAATATTAAATTTTTTTTAAATTATCAAATAGTGAATTTTGTAGTCAACTTTTTCACCTACGACTTACACATTACGACAACCAAATACCGTAAAACACAATACATTTTCTCACTTATAACTTTATATTACCAACCAAACACCGTAAAACTTATATGCATGTAACTCATTTATAACTGTAAAAGACTTTACCAGTTATGACTTACGAATTACGGTCAATTACGACAACCAAACAGACCCTAAGTTTCTTTGACTAGTGGAAGTTTGGTGATAATTTTGTATGCTATGAGAATTTGATCTTTAGTAGCGTTGAATCTAACCATCAGTCAGAATAAGAATAAAAAATAAAATTCCATTGATTTAATTAATTAGCGAGAAAATTATTGATTGCAGAGTCGGCCCTTTTATAAGTTTACTACACCCAAATATAATACTTTCTATTGGTACTAACCCTATCAGAATCTTTACCGCATTTCTTCTTTAGCATCTTCTTGTATTTCATATATTTTTTCTTGATGTGCCTTGATTTCTCGCAAAAATAGCAAGTAAAACTGTTAGAAGCCTTTGAATTCCTTTTGAGTCTCTTATCTCCCCCTCTGACCCTTGACAACCAGTCATGAAACCTCCTCTAGAGAATCTGTATTCTTCATTATCTCGTTGTTATGGAGTATCTGTCTGATTTCTTTTAACTCTAAGGTTTTCTTACTATACATGATAGTGGTCGTTAAGTGGTCATAACTTGATGAAATAGGAGAGTAACAAAAAAGTTTTTTCTTCTTCTTCTTCTAACTTAACCTTAAGAACTAACAAGACGCTTAAAATTCTATTAAAAGCATTAAGACGTTGTAAAATAGGCATACCTTTTTTTATCCGAAGGTTGATAACTGCTTCTTTATGAAGAGCTTATTCGATAAACTCTTCGTCACATAAAGGCCCTCTAGCCTACACCAAAGACCAGCAGTTGTCTCCTTATTTATAATGTTGTAAAGGACCTCCTATGATAGGCATAGTATGTTCATCGCCTTTGCGCGGAAGTCGATGTCGTTCCATTCATCATCCTCCATTTTCGATGGTTTCTTCTAAATATCAGGCAGGGCCATGTGTGTGCCCTTCTTCACTAGCAACGATGTTACTCTCATCTTCCACAAAAGAAGTTGGACTTCTCGTCAAATTTTTCTACCTCGAACTTGGTTGTCGTGGTCGTCTTACTAGCCATCACTTTAATACCAATTATTGTGATCAATGCCATATAACAAGAGAAAAACACTAAGTTGAATGCTCAGTAGGAGAAGCGAAAACATAAAAGATCTATCACTAGCAAGCAATTGAGACAGATCACCACACAACATAAAAACACTAGATTTAACGTGGTTCGGTAAAAGTATCTACGTTTGCGCAGAGGAGGAGAGATTTTATTGAAAACAGAGAAGAAAATAAAAG
Organism: Agave tequilana; assembly: GCA_038442645.1. Classification (NCBI taxonomy): domain Eukaryota; kingdom Viridiplantae; phylum Streptophyta; class Magnoliopsida; order Asparagales; family Asparagaceae; genus Agave; species Agave tequilana. The sequence goes on from JAVJIF010022194.1 coordinate 39,778, forward strand.
AGTTACAAGAATATCTCTCTCACACAACTCTCAGTGGCGAAAATCTCTTGAATTCTTTACTTTCATTCAAAAGGTCACACTCAAGGGGTTTATATCGGCCCTAGGTTGATTCTAATTCAACCCAAACTTCAACAATACAATCAGTACTGACTCAGAGAAAGAAGGAAACTCGAATCCAAATTAAACTGAAGACAAAACCTGAAAAGAAACTGTTAGATCCGCTATTAGTCGACTACACCCAAATATAAGTTGACTAATAATATTTATTAGTCGATTATACGGAATTTTCAGTCGGCTAGTCTAACAAAATTTGAGAACCCGACTCTGTTGCAAGTACTAGTCGACTATACCCAAGTATAAGTTGATTAGACTAAACATATGTCGACTAATAAACTTTATAAGTCGACTTATAACATGCACAAGTCTTGTACATGTCCGTGCTTGATCTTTGAAGTTTGTAGCACTTACATCTGATCTTGAATTCTTCTTCAATGAATATGAGACGCTCAAAATACTAACATCCAATTCAATACAATATCTGTTAGTCTATCCGCGCCAAGTTTTAGCATATTTCTTAGACCTCTTATCTGTATGTTACATACTAACAGCCTTTTCTCTGGTTAATGTAGACGAACATGAGAAAAATGATTAGTATTGTTGGCATTATATATTATAGATCAATTATTATTACTGAAAGAACCTTCAATCCACAAAGAGAGAACTTGACAAAAGAAGAAAAATTTTAAAAATTTATGAAACGTCGAACACGTGTTAGCATATAAAAAAAATTTATATTTTATCTTTATCACAACTTCAAAATTTTGATGCAATGACTAGAACATTAATACGATATCAGAATAATTCAAGTTCAATTCCCATCAGGTATGTATAACTCTCAGTTTTTTAACTTCCGAGCACCGTGAAACAAATTCAAGTTGAAATGTTTAGAACTCTTTAGCTAAGAAAGAGATCAGTGCGTAAAACACTTTGTTTCCACTTAGAAGTCATAATAATCATTCTAAGATATGGTTAGAAAGGTAAGCTCTCAAATTTAACCCAAACCTCAACTTCTCTTCTTAGAAAATTTGAACTTATTAGGATTCAAACATCCTTGAAACTCTTTCAAAACCTCTTATTGAAGCAAGTAGATGACAAGTTATGAGTTCAAGTAATTCCCTAATTCCGATGTTTGTAAAACTTTTAGTAGACGAAGGAGATGAAACAGTATGTTTAAGAATTAAAAACTCAATCCCAATCTGTTTCATGAGAAAAAAGAAAATACTACAGTGATTGATATATCCGATACTCTGGCCCCCTTGAGATCCTTGGGTTTTAGTTGATGCCCTGTGGGAAATAAGTGTGGGAACTTGGAGACTGCCAGGACAAATTCTAAATCACAAACAACACAAATAGAAGGAGACAAGCATATAACGAGGTTCGATAAGATTGCCTACATCTTCAAGGTAGAAGAGAGATCTATTGATGATTTCACAAGATTACAATAGGGTTTAAAAGGGTTCTCTTAAGAACTCACTCAATAAGATTTACCCCAAAGTGGATTTCAAATCTTCTATTTATAGACAAGAGTGAGTGAAAGAGAGGCAAAAAAAAAAATCACAATGGGTTCGGTTTCGAGCACAGTCAGAACCCGACTGTAAGTCGACTGACCGATCGACTAGCGTAAGCTCCCCATTCTCTGTTAGTGGGGCGGTCGATCGGGCTATCGACCGACCGACTGGCATCCCACACTCTCTGTTAGTAGGGGGCGGTCGACCGACTGGCATCCCCCATCTCTGTTAGTGAGGGATGTCGAACGCACGGTCTACCGACAATGCCCAAGCGTTCACATGTTTGCACGTTGGTCGACCGGGGATCAACCGTTCTGATGCCATGCTTGCTTCTCCTTCTTTTTCTACAACAATCTCCTCTCCCTCTCTAACAAGAGTTAAAATCATCAATAGATTCTGATCCTCTTTCTACAATAATCATCATACTTATCAAATATAATATAATTATAAAAACTAAAATAAAAATACTGATAAACTACTTATCTAATGAATAATGAGATTCTACTCACACTCACCCTCTTTAACGTCTTTACTCATCCTTTTCTTTTCACTCACTTATCAATTTCAAGTTATCATAATTTTCTCTATACATATCTAAAACTTCTCAAAATATTTTTTTCTATCTTATCATCAGTTAGATTTAAAATTATTCATTGGAATCCATCAAAACAAAATCTTTGGTCTTTCTTAATTTGTGTCTCCTCCCCCATCATATTCCATTAGATCGTCTTCATCTCTCTGTCTCATATTTAGCAAAGCTTCCTCCCTATTACTCTTCAAAGCAAATCCCCCATCCCGAATCTACTGCCTCCTCAGAAAGCATCCTCTTGGCTCGCTCGCAGACCGTCCTCCACCGTTGCAGGGCCCGGGGTTTCCGTTGATGTTCTTCTTGTGCTTTCTCTTGAACTCTGCTACAAAATGGTTGATCATTCGGTGTATTAAAACCTTTTTCATCTGCGTCATCTAGAGAAGCAGTGATTGCAAGTTTATCTGGCACAGAATTTTCTTTCCGATGCCAGTGCTTGTAAAGAACTTGTTGTAACACCTCAAGGTCAATTTGTATTGGAAAATAATATACGAAATACTGCTAAGCTATTTAAATTAAGAGTACCGTCCTATTTTGATCGAGGTGTGTGGAGCACTGTCCTTAAGAGTACCGAATTTGTACCTCCCAGGAACTTCTCTATTTGATCGAGGTGTGCGGAGCACTGTCCTTAAGAGTACCGAATTTGTACCTCCCTCCCTGCACGTGCGATTACATGCGCAGCCATTACATTATAAAAGGTTTTCCAGACCCGATAACCCAATTTTCTTCACTAGGTCTCAATGGGCTTTTGTGTGCGTTAGCACCCTCTGATTTCTAACCCACACGACCCATCATGAAAGTGACTCTATATATAAACACTAAAGAGTTATTTTCCTATCCAACGTGGGACTAAAAGATCTTTACTTAATTTTAAAATACCCTCGAAATACTAACAATTTGAACAAGGGTCAGTTTCCAATTAACAGGCTTTGCTTCTATAATGATCCTGTATAATATTTTTATAAATTTAGAAGCGAAAGAGAGACAGAAAAGTTCAATTTTATTTATGGTTAATGTTGAAAATATTTTAAGTGCTTGGTTGAGCGACTCTCGTTCTTTTTTCATCTTTCAAAAACAAGTTGACCAACTTCTTCGTCAGTTGTTTTTGGTCACAATCCAAGTCCAAAACCTCAACTTCAATATGTTATGAAAGCAAGGCGCAGGAATTAACAGAAACAAATCTTCTTTACTGTTTCTTTTATTTTTTCCCCCCTTGTTCTGGAGAAAAAAGTAACTAGAGTTGGGAATCCTGATGAAATGAGTTCATCCAGCTTTCTGTGCGACGTGTAAGCTACACACACACACACTAGATTTTTACAATTTCATGCCTTGCTCAGATGTTCTTTTAAAAGAGATAACTAGCAACTTAGTATCGAATTCATATAGTAATTTCAATTTATACTGACTTTGGACCTTTTCTGACAAAAGATTGAGCTGAAAGTGTTGGCTATATGAGTCGACCTGCATGGACGGGCCATGCTCAACTCAGTCGAGAACCAAGCGCCAAGGGGGCCGATCAGACTAGGGTTAGAATGTTGGTGTGAGCTTCCTTCTGTGGGCCGCTTGTTCTTGGCGGCGTGGCCAATGAGACGACTGGTGTCGGTGAAAGCCAGGTGGGATGGTGATCAAGAGGTTGTACAATTGCTTATAATTTCAGAGATGGAAAAAAATAGAAAGTATTATAGACTTTTTTATTGATAGATAAAATTATAAAAAATATTTTAAGAGTGAGTGAAAATAATAAAGAAGGCAATTGTGGATAAATTTTTCAATAAATAATAAACTAAAAAACTAGGTGTCTCTCTCTCCCCATGCTTTAATCCTACAGAGATTCTTGGGTTTTACTGATGTCCTGAGGGAAATAATCATCATATATATCAAATATAATATGATTATAAAACTAAAATAAAAAAAGTACTGATAAACCCCTCAACTAATGAATAATGAACTCAAAAACTAGGTCAATAGAAAATCAGTCAACTAATGAATAAAGAATTCTAATCATAAAAAAAATCATGTTGTATCTTGCTTGCTATTGAAAAATCTCCCTGATAAAGTAGTCAATTAATCATTATAGAATTCTACACGACGATACAGATGCCAGATCATTGCTTACAACTGTTGCTCAGTTTGAAAGTCACATCGACAAAGTAAATTAATCAATGTGGATTCCTACTCAACAAAAAATGATCAAGTAATTGTTTACTATAGCAATCCGCTGGCAGATTAGTATTTTAACTAATCAACGAAGACCTGACATCCAAAAAATAAATGTCATGACATTGTTTCCTATAATTGACCAATAGGATAGTAATATTGACAAAATCAACTAATTAATAAAGAATTCTCCATGATAGGAAAAAAAAAAAAATGTTATCATGCATTGCGTATGATAGCTAATGAGTTGGAAAGTCACATTGAGAATCACTAAATAATCCCTAACGACTAAAATTGTCATGTCATTTATTACTATATAGGCTATAGCTCGCCGGTTAGAAAGCCATGTCCAACATATTTTGGGTATGTTTGGTTGCCGTAATTGACCATAATTCGTAAGTCATAATGAAAAAGTCTTTTATAGTTATAAATGAGTCGTATACATGTAAAATTTATAATATTTGATTGGTAATATAAAGTTGTAAGTGGAAAAATATATTGTATTTTACGATATTTGGTTGTCGTAATATGTAAGTCGTAAGTGAAAAGTTGACCACAAAATTAACTATTTGGTGATTTAAAAAATTTTAATATTACAAATAAATATTAAAAATGTTAAATATTAAAAAAAATTAATATTAATATAAAAAAATAATATAAATTTGCATGATCATAAAATTAACTATAACTGAGCTGTAAGTGAGTGTTAATTGAATTGCGAGTGAGTGGTAATTGAGTTGCATAAGTCTTTTACGAGTTACAGTCCAAACAAACACCGTAGTTGTAATTGGGTTGCAAGTCATTTACGAATTACGGATATTTATGTCTTTTACGGCGAAACAAACAGCCCCTTAACCAATTAATATAAATTTTTCATATGACTAAGAAAGTGTGATGTTATTGCTTGCTATATGCCACTGATCAGTTGGAACATAACATCAACAGTATCAAACCAATCAATTAAAAGTTGTATACAATTAAAAAGAATCATGTCACTACTTAAGTATGCTAATAAATAATGAATTTCTACATGGCAAAAAATTATGATTCCATTGGTTACCATACAAGGACGGTGCCAAGGTTCCTAGTTGTTGGAGGTGGCATGAGAATGCGCACTTACATTATTTTTTTTTTTTTTTTAGCTTTCTGAAAAAATGGCTCACAAAAACTGAGAAAAAATGATACTACATTATTATCAAACAAATTTCGGTCATTTTTTATTAATTTCTCTAACAATCTTATCAAATTTCTAGAATATTAGAGCGGCCACAAAGACGGGCGTTGGCATCTATTGGTCAACTTGCTTTGCTTTTAGTGTATATTATGACATTGAGACGATTGATGACTAATTATTTTGTTGTTTTTTATACAGTGAGAGTTAGTCTTACGAAATCGCTTGGGAGAAAGATTTAGTATATGCTTGACCAAAGTGACAACCCATCAGCCATATTAAGTTTCTTTCATTAGTGGAAGTTTGGTGATCATTTTGTATGCTAGTGAGAGTTTGATCTTTAGCAATGTTGAATCAAACCGTCAGTCAGAATAATAATAAAAAACAAAATTCCATTGATTTAATTAATTAGCGAGAAATTATTGACTATAGAGTCGGCTCTTTTATAGTCCACCTGTATTCATCAATTACAGAAGTGATAAGCCCAGCAACGCCAGCTCAGCTGAACAGCGACGTCAAAAATATATGCATGTTGAAAGAGAGCAGGTTAGGATTTTTCTTTGATTTGTATTTTTCTCTTCTTTTTTTTCTTCTTTTTTCTCTTTTATTAGCAAAGGGAAAAGAGGGAAGGTGATGAACTGACGACCAAGGCTGCCGTAACGAGATCCTAGGACATTGCCCACGGACGAGGGCGGTGAGAGCCTTTAGGAAAGAGAGATGGGAGGGAGGAGGAGTTTGTTGATGAAGAACATGAGGGTATATTTGAAATTCTGAAAAATTTATAAGTTTAATGAGAAAAAGAATATTTTTTTTGAAATTTAGTACGGTGTGCTTATCAATTTTGTGAATGTACTAATTTAGTAGGTGTCTTTATCAAACTAGTGAGTATCAATATTTGCTCTTATCAATTTGATGTGTGCTAATATCCGCTCCTGTTAGAAAGTCATGTTGATAAAGTTAACCATTCAATTATTAGACAAATTACAGTTATCTGATATTATGTAAAGATGTATTTATTTGTGATAGATTCATTATATATGTTATGAAGCTTTAGACTGGTATCGCGCTTGATATCATGATTACTGAATTTAAGCTATTAAATATCACTAAGCATTCTTCACAAACTTGTTTTTTCTCAACCAACCATCACAATAATCATCTCTTTATGATCACCTTATTTTCTGCAATTGAAAATTGAAGTAATGCGTGATTAAACAAGACACTTTAATGCACTTCCCCAAATGAGAATTTTTAAGAGTCACGGAAAATTTCTTCATCCTTTTATGAGGGCCAATGGACAATCATAACAGAATTTCTCTCTCGCTTATGTGTTAGCTATTAGTTGGACTAGGTTAATTTAATGTGTTCTCCTAATTTACCAGTTTGTTCGGTATAGATAAGTTAGGATCAACTATCTTGATCAGACACGAAAGATAAATCTTTAATGTGTTTGGTTTAAAAGAAAATTAGAAGAAGGCAAAATAAAACGAGATTGAAATTTGTCTTCGTTATTTGATTACAATTGAAAAAAAGAAAAAGAAAATGAAGGAAAAGAGAGTGACATAAAATTTTCTTTTCCATTTTCTCTGCTCTGTATAAAATGTTGGACCTTAGTTGAATAAATCTTGCAAATAGTGTTTTTCTTTTCTATCCAATTACTTAAAAAAAATTTTTTTAAAAGAAAGAGGATGCATGCACCCATCGCCAATTATCCGAGCTAAATCACCACACGCACAATCTTAACTTGAAAAAAAAATAATTAATTTCTTCATGCATCACGGATGGAAAATGCCACGAAGCACTCATCAAAAGAGACAGAATGTTTAATCTCGTAGCCAGACAACACAAAGACAGAATATTTATATATAAATTGATTTATTATTTTATTAATTCGTTCATTCATTACAAACTACAGCAGAAACTAATTAATCAAACATGTAATTAAGCATACATGCAGGATCATTACTCTCGGTGGTTCCCCCCTCAGTAGCCACGAAAAACCTAAATGATTGCTTATCAGTAGGCCTTCCCAATTTGCTATCCTCGTTCTCCAACACAATACAATTGTTACATATCCAAACATTAAACCTTGCATAATTTTTCAAGATTTTGATGAGTCCCACCTCTTTGTAAGTTGTCCCTCTGTCTCTGGACACAGCAACATGCATTTCCCAGTCCCCGTCGTTGATCCTCCACGTCAGCTTGTCGCTCCCGAACGTTGCGATTTGCAAAGGATCAGCTTCGTCGCCGATGCACCAGTCGGGTGTCTGCGTGTCGTTGCTCTCCAAGACGCTCGCCTTCGCTCTCTTCCCGCAATAAACCTCAGCCCTTTGGTATCCTACGTTCCTCACTCGGTAGCACCAAATACCCATTGCCTCGCTACTCTTTGACGATCTCCCTGGTTTTTGTTCTTGGTGTGTTGTGCTCCTGAAGGAAGAAAAGGGTCCCTATTTATAACTGAAGGCCATTTGACATCAAATATACGTGGCTGAAGGCCATTTGACATGATTGCGTTAGAGTAACGCAACCGATGGCATCAAATATAAACATTGTTTTTGCTCACACAAATACAATATCATTTTGTCAAACACCAATTATGCATGACCATTTTTGTCAAGTGGGCAAAAAGTTATAAGAAAAACTAAACGTGTTGCCAGAATTTCGGCAATTACTGGTTAAATAATTAATTTCTATAATTGAGTTCTGCTAAGATAAAATAATTTCCCTAATAGTCAACGTGATGAGTTTTGTTAGTATTTGTGATCGGTGTGGCTTTTAGATCTGGATAGTATTAGGCATTATTCGATATCTGTGAATGAGAGGCTGATGATGATGATGATGCTGATATGAGGATTGTAACTTATGATCACAGTCTTTTATTAATTGAAAGTTAGAGTATTTTACAAAAACTGCGATCATTGTTGCAGACCCAAAGAGGCTGGGAAATTATTATTTTGTGAGGATTGCGATGATTGCGACCATAATGACAATCCTAATAAGAATTCAAAAAAAAGAGATTTTTTGTGAGGACTATGATCATGGTTAGAATTACGACCATGATCGCAGTCCTATAAGGACTCGGAAACATGATATTTTTGTGAGGATTGCGATCATAGTCGCAGCCTTATAAAAACTCAGAAACATGACATTTTTGTTAGGACTGCGATAAGGACTGTGCCTACAATCATGATTGCAGTCCTATAAAAACTTAGAAACATACATTTTTGTGAGCACTAGGGGTGAGCAGAGTTCGGTTATAACCGAAATAACCGACCAAAAACCGAAACCCGAACCCGAACCGAACCGAACCGCTCTAGTTCGGTTCGGTTTCGGTTTTGTGTTTCAAAAACCGAACTCGACCGAACCGAACCGAATCTCTCACCCTATATATCACCCCACCCATTTCAATTTAGTGAATCATATAGTTCATAAAAAAATTAGTGAAAACTTATCTCATTACTTCTAGCATTACCATCTTTTTTATGTTAAATATGTGAAAGTTATGTTAAGTACACCATCACAATTAAGAATAATATTTATATTAATATAGTTCTTTTTTTTCATTCTTGCCATTAAAAATTAGTAATATAATTATGTGAGTTTTGATATAAGAGCCCAAATATAGCGTAAAAGTTTTAGAATATGAAATTTTTAATTCACATTAAGGTTAGGGTCTTTTTCTTATTTTTAATTTGGGTATTGAATATTTGAGATTAGAATATTAAAGGAAAGGATGATAATATAATGGTGATTAAAAATGTAAGAAATGATGGAAAAATATTGGCCTAACCGAAAAAAAACCGAAAAACCGAACCGAAATTAGTCGGTTCGGTTCGGTTCGGTTACTAAGTCTAATCGGTTCGGTTCGGTTTTGTAAAAATTAGCAAAAACGAACCGAACCGACCGATGCTCACCCCTAGTGAGCACTATGATCATGATCGCAGTCCTAATAAATACTCAGAAATAGGAATTTTTTTTGTGAGAACCGCGGTCATGGTCCATTCCTCTATATACCATTTGTCTGCATTGTCAAAGCGGTATGTTTTTTTCGAAGTGATTACTGCGGGGCATCTGCGTCTTTCGCTGCTGAGGAGCGCTTCTACTCTTGACACGTGGGCGCACGTGGTTGGTTTAAAAAAAAGATGCGTAAGCTGAATTTTTTCCTAATTACAATTTGTCAAGGGGGACTGTAGTGAAATTCCTCCCCTGTGAATGGGCATTTAATAGGTCAAAATAAAGGGAGCTTCGTAATTGATATAGAGATTGTAATTTAGTGAAATGGGCTTGATAATTTGTGCAGAAACTATGAAACGAGACATTGGGCTTTCAAATTGACCTTATGTAAATATGAAATGGATTTTGTAGCTGAAAAACGGTGGATATTTTAGCTTGGGATAAAATATTAAAATGGATGGCTATTTGTTAGTGGGTTTCGGATTTAGACCAGGCTCTTGCCCTGGATGTAGGGATGACAATGGGTGAAGGTTAGCCCGAGAGCCCGACCCGGCTCCAGTCTGGCCTCATCAAAAATATAGTAGTGGTTGAAGCTTTAATTAGGCTCGTTTTATTTTGAATTTGAGAGTCGAAATGTCTCCTAAGCCTAATCCCGACCTTGACCTTAAAGTTTAAATCTAATACCAATATACTCATTATGCAACTAATATTACAATTACCTTAAAATTTAGTATTATCTTATACTTTTTAAATTCTGAAAGTTAAAATAAAGGTTTTTAATCATAGAAAATGTTCGTGGTAAAGTTAATAATGGAAATAAAAAAGAAATCAATATAATTTTAGTTTTCATTTCTAAATAGCTGGGGCCCGCCTGAAGGCCCTAGGGCTGGTCCCTGGGCCAAGCCTAGGGCTAAATGACTTGCGTTGTAAAAGCCTGTATTTTGGAATGGTGTCAGGGCTTTACCGTAGGCCGGCCTGACCCAAGCCTATTATTACCCCACTTGGATGGGACTCCTGGAAATGGTTCTTCTTTAAAGTGAGATAATTTAATTAGAAATATTCTTATAGAAAACAAAAGGCAATACTAGTATTATAAACGTTTCTAGGGCTGGAATTTTACCCAAACTTAGCCTCGATCCATCCCGAACCGGCCTAAACTGGTCCCGACTATTTATGAGTAGGATATGAACTGAATTCTTACCCGATAGAATTTTCGAGTCGGGTATGAACCAAATAAAAACGGCCTTGGTCCTGACACGTACGTAACCTGAAACCATAATGGATATATATTTAAAAGAACCATCCTCAACCCGGACCAACCATGCCCCAAACTTAATTTAGACACGACTTGTACATGTTTGCGCATAAATATATCAATATAATATTGAATCAGGCATTAATAAAATAACTTAATGAAGTATGAATGCTTGTGTCTCAACTGAAATACTCTCAATTAATAAGTTACTTCTCTAAATTTCCAACAGGACTAAGTCAGACATCTCTTATGCAGCAGCTAGATTAAGTAAATACATTGGTAACCCTAGTAAAAAAAATACTGGATTGCACTTGAAAGAGTTTTTAGATATCTTATAGGCACAATAGGTTATTCTCTGACTTACACTGGATATCCTAATATCATAGAAGGGCCAACTGGATCACTGACTCTCACAGTGTTAAGTCTGCTACCAATATGTATTTATATTCGGTGGTGCTGTTGTGTCCTAAAAATCCTGCAAATAAACAGTGATTGGTAAGAGCACCATGAAGTCTGAGCTTATTACTTTGGACACTACTTGCTTGGAAGCTGAATGGTTAAAAGATCTCCTGTCTGAATTCTCTATCGCACGTAAACCCATACATTCAATCTCAATTCATACTGATTCAGATTCACTATTGAGATTTTAAAGAAAGAGAATGCTATTAAAAAGATGAATAGACACATTCAAGTCAGACTTAAATCTACACAACGTCTATTAGACAAAATTGTGATTCTGGACTTTATAAAATCTAGTAAGAATCTTGCCGACCAATGACTTGTTGTGAATTCAGGAGGTTGCCCCAATGACCGGATTGACTGGAGCGGCACGGCGGAAATAAACTACAGGATCTACTAAGGTAACGTGAAGAAGAAGAGAAGAAAATATTTCAAAGTATATAGAAAGCCAACACACAATATAACGTGATTCCACCAACCAAACAGACTGTGTGTACGTTGATGGGAGAAAGGGAGAAACTTTATTATGACTTTTAGAGAGTACAATAAGAATTACTTACATCTCACACTGAGAAGATTATAAGTTTTTGATGGTCGCCAAGTACAGTGAACCCTTATACCTAAGCTTCTCTCACGAATCTTTCACCTAGATGAATTACACCCTTACGAATTATAAATTCATTGGATTTTTTTAGAATACTTTGAAGGGCACCCTAAGGGGTTATTTATAGACCATAAAACTCTCCTAGTCCTAAACAAATTCTATTAATCTGAATAAAGAAAATTTGAATCCAATTCAGACTCAAAATAGATCTAGAAAAGAAAGCTACCGGAACTGACATAATCAACCTTCATAATGTATTCATGTTGTGATCCTAACATGACTATCCTTCTAGGAGTGTGGTCTTAAAATCATCGAGGTACATGAGGCTAAGCCTATAGTAGAGTTCACCGACAGCGAGAACCCAACCTACTTGATCAGGAGCTAGTTCCGTAAAAGATTCAATGTGGTAGCAACAAGATGGATTAGTGATACTCGTGTGGAGCATCGACCTGGATATGTTTATATCCTATATATAACACTGTAGCTATTGCCTATTCTCTATGGTGACGATGCTCTTATAATACAGCTAGGTAAGGCTGATTTAAATCTTAATAAGTCCAACACATGTACTGCGAAAGGTATAAAATCCAGCTATAGTACCATTGGAGGACTTACCTACGTGAGAGGAATCATGATAACCGTAGTTGAGGGTGCAGGGATGACTCCTAAAAACTCTCATGAGTCGAGTATTGTGAGCATAAGCCTTAACACTCAATCCGCTCGCTCAATAGATAGAGATATACTATGAATGTCTTTCATTAATATCTGACTAAAGATGCCTAATTTAAGGTATAGTCCATTATGTCTCTCAGGTGGTGATGAAATTCATTAAAGGTGGATTCAAGATCACAAGCTATCGACCCTGAATCCACAGTATGATGTTGCCCAAATTTTACTCTTGTTTATGATTTATGTTTTGTTTGTATCATATTGTTGTCTTTTGTCTTTCCTGAAACTCAAGTTTAGGGGATTGTTGGATGTGTATTTGATTTTGAAAGGCAAATTTGAGTCTCTCTCAATTTTCCTTTGATATTTAGTCCCACATAAAATAGACCAAGAATGTTGGCCCAAAGGCCATTATCCCAGTTATTTTGATGATAACAAAACATATTTAGTTACGTATTTAACATTTGTGTTTCAGAATATTTCAGGTTATTTAACAGGTTGTTTTTGACGGCTCCGCTAAAAGACTCACACATTTGGAGTTCGCCGCAAAAATGAAGATTCTCAAGCTATGCACAACTAGGATGCTTTGGGATCAAGATGATGATATGAAGATCAAGACAAGATCAAGACAACAAGAAAAACAAGAGTTGTATTTTTACTTTTATTTTAGATATTTTGTCAAAGCTAGATATTAGAAGTAGAGCTATGGGATTATCACACACACACACCTCTTAGCTAGGCTCATGGCTTCAAAAAGATTTTCAAATTCCATTTTCTAACTTAGATCTAAAGAGAACATATTTTGGAAATAAGATTTTTAGAAAAACAATTTATGGAAAAATAAGTTTCTATCAAAAGGATTTTTATCAAACTATTTTAACATGATAGAAGTATGACATATGCTCATACTCTATGTTTTTACAAAGTTCCAAATTTTAACCCAAGACCCAAAACCAAAAACCCAAAAATTTCTGGTTCTGGAAGTTCTGTTTTTCAGAACTCACAGCAACCGGTCGACCGGCCCGGTCGATCGATGTGCACAATACTGTGCACGTCTATATCAGTCGACCGACCCGGTCGACCGATGTACACTTGCTTTCACAGGAGTTTTCGGTCGACCGACCCGGTCGACCGATGAACCCCAACGGTCATATTTTTGACCGTTGGCGGTCGACCGACCCGGTCGACCGGACTCTGTCAAAAGTTCTGACAGATCCAACAGCTATTTTTTCTGACTGTTTTTCTTTTTGGGATTTGATTCCAACGAATCTCTTAGGATGTTTTTGACCCCTATAAATAGAGGGTCACCTCATATTGATGGGACAACAATTGCAAAACAATTTTAGAGCCATCAAGAATATTTTACAAGAGATTTCTAAAGATTTCCAAGCTCTTCTTTTTAGACAAGATTTTCTCTCAAAAGCCAAAATTCCAATCACCCATCTTGAAGCCTACATCTCTACTTCTCTCTAGCTTTGCACTACACAATCCCATATATCTACATCTACATATTTGGTTCTAGGATTGTGCTTGGTGAGCTTTTGTAAAGTGATCAAGTGTTGATCACTCTTTTCCTACTTGAGTGAAGTTGTAGAGGCATCGGCCTCAAGGCGAGCTAGTGTGCTCAAGGTGGTGTTGCGGCATCACGAGAGACGGACAAGTGTGTCCTTGTATTGTTGATCCAGTGGGATCCTCAATAGTGGAAATCCTTCAAGTGTGAAGGCGGGGACGTAGAGCGTGGCTCGAACCTCGGAAACAACTCCTTGTGTTTGCGTTTGATCAAATCTCTCTAAACTCTATCTCTTTATTACTTGCACTTTTATATTGTCTATTACTTGCAAGAATTTGTGTATTGTGCTAATTGTTTAGTTAATTTTTAAATTCCGCATTATTGCCATAATTCATATAGCCATCACCTATTCACCCCCCCTCTAGGTGATTTCAATTGGTATCAGAGCCTAACCCTACAACTTAGGTCTAACCACCTTAGGGAGATCCATATTTGGCTATATACATTTGTGTTGCATTTACATTTGCTTGTGCATTCATGGCATCCATGGACTTTTCTAGCATTAAATCCCCACCCAAGTTTGATGGTTTAAACTTCCCCATTTGGAAGGTGAAAATGAATCTCTTCCTTAAATCCCTAGGAGTTAGGGTAGCTAGGGCCATTACCAAAGATTTTATTGAACCCACTAGTGATGAGAGCACATGGTCCGAGGATACTTCCAAAGACTATGAGGCTAATGCTAGGGCACAATATGCATTGACCCAAGCATTAAATGAAGATGACCTTGCACGCATAATAAATTGTAAATCCGCATTTGAGGTTTGGAACATACTCATTGTGACTCATGAGGGAACGTCTCAAGTCAAGAGAGCCAAAGTTGACTTGCTACGTTCTCAATATGAGAATTTCTATATGTTTGATAATGAGAGCATTGATGACATGCTCACCCGTTTTACAAAAATAACTAATGCTCTTTCTTCCTTAGGCGACAAGATTGATAATGATCAAAAGATAAGGAAGGTGATTAGAGCTCTTCCCAAAGCTTAGGAAGTCAAGGCGACCACACTCAAGGAACTCAACGACAAAGAGGAGATGGACTTCTCCGGCTTCATCGGAAATCTCAAGACGCATGAGATGGAGATGAAAGTTAGAGAAGAGAGGGAGGCACCAAAGAAGAAGACGATTGCCTTCAAAGCCACTCCTACTACCATTGAGGAAGATGACTCATCCGAAGATTGCGATGAGGATTTCGCCATACTCATCCGGAAGGTGGGCAAGATGTTCTACAAGAAGGGACGGCAAAGTAACTTCCGAAGAGGGAAGCCTCAAGGAAGGTACGAGAAGAAAAGAGATGAACCCGGTCCTTGCTTTCATTGCAAGAAGATCGGTCACCTAATTGCCGATTGCCCCGCTCTACAAGCAACCACATCCAAGAATGGGCAAAGAAAGAAGAAAGCCTTGGCCGCACATGGGATGATTCGGAGTCGGAATCCGAAGAGGAGCACGACGCCGCCAACATGTGCTTCATGGCACAAGGAGACGACGCTTCTAAGGTAACATTTGATAACACTCTTGATGATGATGACCTCACTATGGATGAACTAGCACATTTCTTTGAGGAATTACAACATAGATATGAGATTTCGCAATCTCATAATAAAAAGTTAAAAAGGGAAAATGAGTTTTTGAGAGATAAGATTAATATTATTGAAAAAAAGAAAAATGAGTTATCTAGTTCTTTTGAAAAATTGAAAAATGATTTTGATAAGTATGAGGTAGCTAATAAAGGAAAAACCCCCATGATTTCTAGTGATAAAAATGTTTTTGTTGAAATTCAAAAACGTGTTGATTCTTTAGATAAAACTTTAAAGAAATGTGCATTTGATTTTAACAAGCTTGCATCTAAATTTCCTAAGGGAGTAGCTCAAGAGAAACATGTTCATCATAAACAATCCACACATAAACATGCACACACTCATAACCATGCTTTTATGTACAATAGTGGTAGAATTTATATTTGCACACATTGTGGCCGCAAAGGCCATTTAGAAAAATTTTGCTATGCTAAGAACAATGTAAAGAATAAATTTGTTTGGGTTCGCCCCGGATCTAACCCCAAGGACCCACTAAGATTTGGGTACCAAAAGAGCCACCGAATTTAAATGATACAGGTATAGGTGGATCTACACCCTCCAAGACTTAGGAGGAGGTGGTGCCTGGGTGGTTGATGCATCGGAGCTTAAAGAACAAATCATGCATGCATCGCTATCGTGGAGGCACCTATTTGTGGAGATTGCCCGTAAATTGGTAACATCTCCATTTAAAAGTTTAATTTTGTATATACAATTGTTATAGGATTGCTAGTTTAATTTTATGCCTCATTGATACATGATTAGTATAAACTTGCAACTCTATCATGATTGTATATGCCATGTTAAGTTTTTGATTTTTAGTCATGTATACATATGTATAGAATTGATAGTTTACTTTTGTACTCTATTGATATATGCTTGTATAGAACTATTTTTCTATCATGTTGTATATGTGCCTTGTGTTAACTTCTATATTTTTTGTTTCATGCCTTGTTTAATGTATGTCCACATGTGTAGTTTATAATTTGTGACTATATACTTGTATACATATACACATTACTTTCATAAATAAAAAATAAACATTTGTAAAATTTCCTATTTAAACAAACACCTTAAAGATGGCAATTGCGCACCTCAACTCATTCAAGAGGAATCAAGAGGATGAAGTTCAGAACCCGTCACTGGGTATTCGGCTTCAACATCTTTAAAATCTTTGTTTAAATATGAAAAATAAAATTTGAAAGGGATTGCATGAATTTTGATGTTGTAATAACTTAATGAAGATTTAAAACCTGTTGGTGTATTCCTATATGTTTATATATCACACCTATTTTGATTACAAATTATTTTAAATTATTTTAAAAAAATTTTTTTTAGGGCTGATAACAGATTTCAGGCAAAGCCGGTCGACCGACCTATATAACCCCGGTCGACCGACTCTGCCTGAGAAGAAATTTTATTTCTTTTCTGTTATCGGTCGACCGACTAAATGTCCCGGTCGACCGATCTTGCCTGCAGAGCTCTCGGGTTAAATCGGTCGACCGACCCGGTCGACCGCTCTATAGTTACAGAGCTCTCGGGTTGTTTCGGTCGACCGACCCGGTCGACCGATCGTCGTATTTTGCCCTATATCTGTGTTTTCTCTTCACTTTTCTCTCACTCTCTCTCATCTCTCAGCGAACCGAAGACACCATCCTTTCTCCAAAAATTTATTTCTCTCCAAACTCTCAACCAAATCCAAATCAATTTAAAACCCATCTCAAATTCCTCATTCTCCTTCCAGATCTTCGATTTCAGGATCATCCAACACCAGATTTGGAGAATTTCAAGATTTTCAGTCTAGGGTTTTGGTTTTTCTCTGTTAAGGTAAAAATCCGATTTTTACTTTAAATTTCCATTTCTTGCTTAGGAATCTATTATCTATTGTCATCAATCTAAGTTTCTAAGCATCTAGATCGTGCCCTAAACTTGATTACACCTAAAATCAAATTTTTATTCATCATGCCAAAGAGATCTCGTACTGAGAAGGGAAAGGAAGCTGCACAACCTTCCTCCCAAGCTCCTAGACCCATTCGCCCCTTTATAAATGATCTTGCAGCTGATAGATACTCCCATCTCTCCACTAGAAATATCAATTCAGGGAGATTTGTAGCTATTCAGGATTTTGAACATCTAGGTATCCCTCAAATCTTGCAAAACAACAATCTAGTTGAGTTCTTGTCCATCAAGGAACAAGTCTACACCTCCCTTGTTCCTTACTTTTATGCCAATTTTGAATTCGATGGAAATCGGATCACATCTAGGGTTTTAGGTAGAAACATCGACATTTCTATAGGTCGATTTGCTAGGATTCTGCATCTCTCCACTGGTGGAGCAGATGTGTATTCTCATGATTTGCATGACTTTGAATTCCCGGACGGTGAGTCTGCGCTCACCGCCTCTACCTTGATCCACGGGGATGACAACCCGGTCTAGTAAGGAATGAGGTTGTGAGTAGGTACACTCTCACTGCTCAGGTCCTTGCTAAGATTATTTTCTTTAACATTGTCCCCAAACATGGTGAGTATAGCCATGCTAGGGGTTGTGTCCCTTTGATTATCTTTTACCTGCTTAAAGGGATTAAGGTAAACTTTCCTAGAGTCATAGCGTCTCATATAGGCTCTGATCAGATCCGTACTGCGGGTAGAAGCTTGCCCTACGGCATGCTTATTACCCATCTTCTTAGGGCCCTTGACTTTGATCTCTCCACTGAAACTCCTTCCAATCCCCTGACCCACATCAATGGAGTTGTCCTGAAGATGATGGAAGCTCAGTTGCGTAGACACGCTCCTGTGCAACCACATCTTCCTCCTGCTGGTCCTGGCTCATCTTCAGCACCAGGATCTTCTTCTTCTGCAGCACCTGCATTTCCTCCTGAGTTTCTTGCTCTTGTCTCTTCGGAGGTCCGCTCTCAGCTCGAGGCACATCAGGCCTTGCCGAGCAGCGCGACGCAGCCATTCGTGCAGAGTTAGATGCTCGTGCTCTTCAGGACGCTACTTTTCGGGCGGAGGTCCGAAACAACATGTCATATTTTGCTGACTCCATGAGATTCGTGGATGTTCAGTTTCAGGCACTTTTCTCAAAATTTGACATGCTCGTTCCTGATCGGACTCCGACTGCTTGTCGACTCCCTGCCACCGGTCCTCCATTCCTCCCAGAGCTCGCTCTTCTGTTCCACCACCGCGCACCAGAGTCGATGGCATGGATCCAGAGGAGGTTGCTTCTTCAGAGGAAGGTGGTGATGATGACGGAGACGGCGATGACGGTGATGATGGTGCTGAGGAGTGACCTCCCCTTTTGATGATGTCAAAAAGGGGGAGAGTTATTTTGAGAGAGATATTTTGTAGTATTTGTGTTTGGCTTGTATTTGTATTTGGATATTTTGTGATGGACATGTAGTATTTGTTGTTGGGACATGTTATTTTCATGTGTTGTGGACATGTGTTGTGGACATGGTTATCTTTTGTTTTTATGTATCTCTTATTTATGTCATGTATGAACTCATTTTTCTTCATCTATTCTATGACATGAGTATTGGTATTATTTGTTGGCATGAAAATATGGTGTTTATCATTTACATATGTTTTCTTATATATGCATGTGTTGAGGGGGAGCTTCATTTGAAGTCTCTACCCAAAATATTTTGTGATAACTACATATGTTTTGCCATCATCAAAAGGGGGAGATTGTTGGCCCAAAGGCCATTATCCCAGTTATTTTGATGATAACAAAACATATTTAGTTACGTATTTAACATTTGTGTTTCAGAATATTTCAGGTTATTTAACAGGTTGTTTTTGACGGCTCCGCTAAAAGACTCACACATTTGGAGTTCGCCGCAAAAATGAAGATTCCCAGCTATGCACAACTAGGATGCTTTGGGATCAAGATGATGATATGAAGATCAAGACAAGACCAAGACAACAAGAAAAATAAGAGTTGTATTTTTACTTTTATTTTAGATATTTTGTCAAAGCTAGATATTAGAAGTAGAGCTATGGGATTATCACACACACACACCTCTTAGCTAGGTTCATGGCTTCAAAAAGATTTTCAAATTCCATTTTCTAACTTAGATCTAAAGAGAACATTTTTGGAAATAAGATTTTTAGAAAAACAATTTTATGGAAAAACAAGTTTCTATCAAAAGGATTTTTATCAAACTATTTTAACATGATAGAAGTATGACATATGCTCATACTCTATGTTTTTACAAAGTTCCAAAATTTTAACCCAAGAACCAAAACCAAAAACCCAAAAATTTCTGGTTCTGGAAGTTCTGTTTTTCAGAACTCACAGCAACCGGTCGACCGGCCCGGTCGACCGATGTGCACAATACTGTGCACGTCTATATCAGTCGACCGACCCGGTCGACCGATGTACACTTGCTTTCACAGGAGTTTTCGGTCGACCGACCCGGTCGACCGATGAACCCCAACGGTCATATTTTTGACCGTTGCGGTCGACCGACCCGGTCGACCGACTCTGTCAAAAGTTCTGACAGATCCAACAGCTATTTTTTCTGACTGTTTTTCTTTTTGGGATTTGATTCCAACGAATCTCTTAGGATGTTTTTGACCCCTATAAATAGAGGGTCACCTCATATTGATGGGACAACAATTGCAAAACAATTTTAGAGCCATCAAGAATATTTTACAAGAGATTTCTAAAGATTTCCAAGCTCTTCTTTTTAGACAAGATTTTCTCTCAAAAGCCAAATTCCAATCACCCATCTTGAAGCCTACATCTCTACTTCTCTCTAGCTTTGCACTACACAATCTCATATATCTACATCTACATATTTGGTTCTAGGATTGTGCTTGGTGAGCTTTTGTAAAGTGATCAAGTGTTGATCACTCTTTTCCTACTTGAGTGAAGTTGTAGAGGCATCGGCCTCAAGGCGAGCTAGTGTGCTCAAGGTGGTGTTGCGGCATCACGAGAGACGGACAAGTGTGTCCTTGTATTGTTGATCCAGTGGGATCCTCAATAGTGGAAATCCTTCAAGTGTGAAGGCGGGGGACGTAGAGCGTGGCTCGAACCTCGGAAACAACTCCTTGTGTTTGCGTTTGATCAAATCTCTCTAAACTCTATCTCTTTATTACTTGCACTTTTATATTGTCTATTACTTGCAAGAATTTGTGTATTGTGCTAATTGTTTAGTTAATTTTTAAATTCCGCATTATTGCCATAATTCATATAGCCATCACCTA